>JAODAF010657947.1:0-12648 GCA_027574765.1 Molpadia intermedia
CCCCTTAGGCCCCCATGGCGGCACTCAATTGGATGTCAATTACAATTTCCCCAGCTCCGACCTTAAAAAGCAAATCAACGCCGTTACTTCAAGGGTTGAAATATCACACTGGAAAGTAATTACAGTATATAGCTCACCAGGCCACATTCGGTGTTAGCCGGGTGGTTGTATTGCAAAGGGAAGTGAAGGAATAAAGTATTTTTAAGAATATTAAAAAATATTGCTTCCCCTCAAGGCGTGTGGTTTTTAACAAAAACCCTGACCCGAAGCCTCTGCCCTAAAAGGAGTGCCCGAAGGAGGAAAATCTGACCCCACTCTCAACTGAGTCCCATTCCATCGCAAATCAGGCGAGTTGGGAGACACGAATATCACTGAAAAATGCAGTTATTCCCCGTTTTGCAACATTCCCTACTGGAATAAATTACGTCACGTTATTTACATAAGTTACACCCCCATTAACACCCGAGTGTGACCATAATACGAATCCAATATACCAATGTAGTTTAATCACTCATTAACTAATTAACCATCAATAACCCAATATCACTTTCAATTATTTATTTCCACTCATCTGATTGGCTAATTTGCCATGACATAATTTCCAATTCACGTTATAGGTCTATCACTGTGCTTGAAAAGCAAAAGCGTCTGGCTAGAAATGTATCTCTTATTACTGATCATATACCACCATTAATGTCTCCATTGACCTAAACATTCACTTAGAGTTTTATTTTTCATCCATCACACTTATTTTGGCAGGGACTGAACACTGAATCTAATGTTGGTGTGGTATACCTACTACAAAGAGGTCCAATTATTGTCAAACTAGAACAGCGCCCCGATGTAAGTGACGCCTTGATAATCATAAATATAATTTTAATTACTTCACATCATCCCAAAGGCATATATTAAGACAGCAAATTGACTTTAGAAGAACGGGTTAGAAATGTAACCTAGAATGCAATGATTTAGTAATAACCAGAAAATGAAGATTTATTGCATGCTTCCGTGAGACCAATCATCCTAATAGTGGGGCATCTTGTTTCATTAAACTTAATGAGATCGTCTGAGGTAAAGTTATGTTAATTGGGATTCTATGAACATTGTGTTTACTATAGTAGATATATATGCATTGACGAAAAATGTAGTACGGCCATACGGCCACCAATATTCTGAACCGTCTGAGGCGGTACACTACTAATTAGGCGGTGTTCATCCGCCCAAATTGTTTACCCGGGGGAATAGTGCGTAGAAGGCATATTAAGGTGGGTATTATCGCAAGATTTCAGTTATTATCATCCAGATTTATGCTTGGATATTAAAGACCAAATATGAAATTATAGGTATTGTGAAAATCACGTGAATTGGAGGCGATTTAGATGACTTCTGGAATCTGAGTAAAAATTGGGATATTACGGTACGTGAGCAGTTCTATAGGGGTAGGGTTAACCACTCTAAACTTTCACCTCTTCTAGCTCAAAATCTAAACGGTCATGGTATTGAAATTCACAAAGGCCATGACTCTCCAACTCTTCAGCTATCACATTATGGGTGCCATATGCCAGTTAAAAAATTCTACAAGGCCGTGGCGGCCGTTTGAAATAACGAATTTAGTGTGTAAGTCAATGGGAGAATAATTAGTAGGGTACAACCTATACTATTACATTGTGGTATACAACTAGGTAGTAGTACACGACTAAAATGTTTGTCTATATACGTATAGCCTACACACCGCCTTCATCGTTATGTATAGTCTAGACAGGAGGCCAAGTATGAATATCACGTTATGCTTTATTGTAGCAGATAATATATTTTCTTGACATATTCTCCGATGTTTTTTTAAATATTCGGGGCTGTAGAATCCCCGGTCCCCCGATGGCACCAACCCTTGGTCACTTTAGTGTCTTGCTTCCTATTTGCATGCTATTGGGTTGATATATGAGTTCGTTTAATATATGCCCATGCATAGTTGCATAGATGACATAAGTGATTTTGTTTTCTTGGCGTCTACTACCGGGCTGTTTTCTCGTTCAAATACATGAGCCATCATTACGTATCTTCCTAGTATACGGAGAGGTCTGACATCCACAACTTGTTTAAGATTTTTATTTTATAGATTGGTTAGTACTCTGACGTAAAATAGAATTATAATTAAGTAAAATAGAATTATAATTAAGTAAAATAGAATTACAATTAAGTAAAATACAATTGAATTTAAGTAAATAGATCTTACTTAAGTGAATGCATTTCACTAGGCGTTTTAGACAGGAGTGCGTCGGATGCGCACGCACTACGCACAGACTCACAAGGTCCACGAAAGGTTCACAAATATTGCTGGATCCTCAAAAACAATATTATAATCTGCTACATATTGTCCAAGGCAACGAGAGGCAGACTAAAACTTCACAAATCTTGAAGATATATTTATTTGAAAGGGGAGGGGAACCGCCTCCCTTTAGGCCCCTTCTCCAGAAAGGTATTCAAGCAAAAGGGTCCACATCTTCAGAAGATGGACCCATCCACAGAAAGTAACACTGCGAGGTAAATGTTACAACGGCTTGTCACCAAGGGACGACCCTTAAGCGTACTATTACATAACGTTGCATGAAAATAAGTATATTGGCCATCGGCGTACCGTCGGCTTTACCACTCGTACTTGATCAAGCATTCTGAAATATCTTGATCGGAAGTATGTCGTTAACATATGATTCGACTGTGGGCCCCGAGATTCCGGGAACGTTATCTGAATTCCCGACAGATGTGGCCACGCAACGTCAACCCAGCCTCCTCTAGAGTCATCTTCCTAAATCATCGAATACTAATAAGAATACAGTATGTCACTTTCCTGTAGGCTGCTAATCATGCATCGCTTACAGAGGGTATAAAATATGAAGTTAGTTCATTACATGAACTTCTATCAAAACCCTACAGATATGGATAAAAAATAATTTAACATTTGTGATTAGCCAGCATGTACGGCGATCATGACGTCATAGCCTATATAAATTAATGTGTGTCACGTATTTTAGAATTTAGACGTGTTTCCATCGTAAAGTTTATATAAATGTGAAAATAATGTCTTAGTAAATAATGTGGTAAACAATCCAACTTTTGGCACTCTCTCGTTAACATTTGGAACGTTTGTTTCGTCCTCTTTTGATGGAATTTGACAAAATAGATCCCGTCAGTGGACATAGTCACCATACACTGTTTTCAACTAATGTGCATGGTTGTGCAACAACAGCATTTAACCAATCCGAAAAGCGATTGATAATTATGTTTTATCTTGTCGTGATCGCTGTGCTACACAGGTGTACACAGGAGGTAAACTTCAGTTGCAGTTAAATGTATATCTGGTCACGCACCAGTCCGGCCTCGTGACCTAGCTTGCGCGGGCCAGAGTTCGATTCGTGGCCGAGTCATGCCAAAGACATTAAAGGTGAAAACCTGCTGCCTTCTCGCTTGGTACTCAGCATAATGAGATTGGAATAGGATATCATATAAGAGACGGCCTGATCGCTGTACCCTTAGTGGTGAAAAGTAACCGTCAAAATAATTGCACCATGAGCAGGAGGACCTGGGTTCGAGTCCCAGTGGGTCGACAGGTCTTCACTGTTGCAGACTTTCCACTCAGTTGTATATGTATATATAATAAAGTATTTTGGCTCGATTTCTATATTAACTTTTGGGAAAAAGTACTGAGACAAAAATTTAAAGAATCTGGGGGTGTTGCTGAAGTTGAGGTCGTGCGTCATGCCATGGGTTTTACACATCACTATATACCCCATGTTCCAGTAAAATCAGCCATTGTTTATTAATATTTTATTTTTATTTGTTTAAGTCATGGTTTGGCACGCTTTTGAAGTGAGCCCGTACTCGCGTCTTACGCCATTGCATATTATGGTATTAAAATATGATATAGCCTAACGTCACAAGGGAAACATATTACTTTATGAATGAATTCATATCATTATGGCATACGGCTTAGTACTGCTAGCGCCAACTTAAAAGTACCACATGATATTGAATAGTATACATACACGTCTTTCATTTACTGTATACGCCTCCAAATAAAGTCGAGACCGTGACAGATCACTTTTAATTACCTAGTTGGCCTGCGATAGAACGAGAGACATGAGCGCCTCTCTTGTGGCTGACGATGAAAGTCGTTTATTATCAAATTTCGTACCCGGGATATAATTCTGTGAAGTATTCTAGGCAGCTGTAAGCTGAATCTTTCATGATTGTGAATTATTTGGATTATTTTATCTGGCTGATTTCGAGGGACACTGCGTAGGTAAAAGCATAGATTTTAAGAGATTTATGTGATACCGCATATATGAGTCATAAAGTAATGGAGATATACACAGGGCTATTAATAGGGGAAGTCCATCTCACGAATGCGAATGCAAAAAATAATTGAACGATTTCCGGTGGTCTAACTATCCTGATAGTTTGTTGTATAAAATATAGAAATCTAACTATGCCTTTCCAGGCCGTCATTATTATTTTAGTATGTGAAACTTCCTGTCCGATAGTGGCATTTAAAGGAGCGTAAAGTCGGGATGGGGGTGTGGGGGTAGCGCTGCCCCATCATTTGTATTTCTTTACAAAATGTACCGGTACGATATGGAGACATTTTAGAGGGCATTTTGTTTATTAACGCAATTATTTTTTATCTTAATTTATGATAGGTTTTATAATTATGTACCGGTGCCGTACCATTCTGTAGAGAACACATAATATAAAAAATAAAGTTCCACGTGCACTCCGAAAAGTATATAAATCATTGACCAATGACAGATATAGGCCTATATACATACTTATATACCGGTACCTTAGAAATAACGTTTCGGTAATTTTCGGTCCTCCATGAGACCTTCCCCAACAAAACATTGTCACTAACTTAATGAAAATCAATCCAAACAAAAACAAGTATAGCTATACTGCACAAAGAATGGATAGGAAAACAATGGATCTATATGGATTTAATTATGACAGCTGTAACGGCGGAGAGGCCCAATAGCCCAATAGTCTGTGTTAAAGCACTACTACCTTACTGAGCCACACGCATACTAATCAAATGGGTAAAAGGCAAAAGACTCGTTTACGATAATCTCTATTCGAGTAACTTGATCCATGGCGACATTAACTGTAGGATATGAAAGACTTTATACGGTTTTTCGATTAATGGAATTTAGATACAAGGCGACGTGATATCTACTTTAATCGCCAATCAGGTCTATTGTGTACCTCAATGTCTATATATTGTCCTAACAAACAGCCAATATAAAGTAATTTTCATCAGACATTAAATGCAAACTTTGCTTTACAGTGAAGCATAGCTCATGACGGAATTACCGTAAGCAAGGCGCGTCTGTACCAAAATAAATTGTAAGTTTGGAGGAGGGGTGTATACTCGACCAGCCCCTTTAACGATATATTTTTGACTACATGTGGTGCAGTGAATAAGTGTTTAGGAGGATGTGGCACCATTCGTTATAGAACAATAATTACATAATTGTGTCGAATTACTGTATTACGGTACATTACACCGAGCTCCAATTCCAGCAGGCTTCGTTCATTTTGCTTATTTGCCGACATTTTACATTTTAACCTTTAGCTGTTTTGTGCTTCTAATAGTTCACCCGAATCTCCCAAAGTGCCAATAATTATATTTTATATTTTTTGGCTAAGTGTATATTTCAAACTAGGCTATAGTTTTGGATCGACTCTGTGTTTTTTAATTGCCAACACCGTCTGGATTTGATCTCGAAATTGGATATTCTATAACAAAGCAAACCCCAATTATTAAACACTCGCCATCTTAGTTTAGTATACAAATATTTTTGGGTACTTTCTGCCTAATTATGTTTGTAGTCTGAGTCTGTGTTTATACACGTGTTACATATTGTCTGCATTTATCAAGATTTTTAGGTATGAGAAGATGGTGAAGTTTAAAGATGCACTGTTTGTCTGCGGTTATAGTGTACGAATAATTCCAAATCAGACCGCAGTGACGTATAGGATCGTGGGGGCGGTGAAAGGGGGTTCCCCACTTTGCCAACTTACGAAAATAAATAATAAAAAGAAGAATATATCAATTAAAAGGGATTGATTTATCCGGTGTATGAATCATTAAGAGGTGTACGTTACGTACCAACAACAGGCTGCACGTATATCACTAGAACCCACCCACCTCACCACATCCTTTAAACACGCTCTTTTCATAATTTCAGTATGTAGCCTATGTACCGTATACTTCTCTACTCGATCAAACCCTGGAGCACCGGAACGTTTTTGGTTTTATTTTAAGCGACAGATAAGCATTAGGATAATATCAACCAATCATTGCTTATTTCACGATGAACCTGGATTATGATTATTCAGTATAGGCATAAGTAGTGTTCGTAAGTGACGGTAATGTAAACGTTTTAGGGTTAGGGTTTAGGGTAACTACCCCCGAACCATAATCATCTCAAATTAAATAAGCAATTGTGATTGGTTGAAATTACCAATTGCTTATCTGTCATGCAAAAAAAATGATTATGGTTTGTTATGAAACCCTAAAAGGTTACAACAGTCACCTGCCCGGAAATATGGTTTAATTTGACATCTTTTAAAGAATTTGGTCATCGTGACACCCTTAGATATTCATTTGCTTATAATTTGCTATATAATGACACATGTTGGAATGCCAATATACGCATCATGCACGGTTCACGTTGACACATTTTGAGTGTAATTCCAAGGTAAAATGGATCGACTTACACCACTGTGGGTTCATTGACACTGCAACCAATTCCAATATATACAAAGAGTGTCAATTGACACCATTTTATCATTATGACACCTATGGCATTTATTTGCAGCGTCAGTCGAGAATCCCAAAATACTCACATTGACACGTTACGAGTATATTGCCACTTATAAAGGAGAAGCCCAAATACATTAGCTTTGACACCTTTACATGCTTACCTGAAGACCTAAACCTAGCCACCTCACTTTAAATGTGTTAATTGACACTTTTATGTTTTGATCATCTCAACGGGAATGCGAAATTATTACTATTGGATTCTACAGCTACAATAACGTCACCAATAATTTTGATATAGTGAAAGTGGAGTTCCACTGCGACATAACGCAAGCTGTAACACATCGACTTGAACCCAATACTATGATGTAGTGTATGTAATATAACCTACAGGTATCCTGTACAAACTAGTTTATTGGTTAGAGCAGGGGTTTCTAACCTTTTTAGTCCCGTTTACCCCGTGGCAACTTTTCGAAAGTAAATTTACCCCACCTTGCTTTGTTCAGTAATTTGATAATATACAGCAACCGACTAACTTGAAGGTGAAATTTTAATATACTGATTTAACATTACTATGTTATGATCGTTAAGCCCAAAACGGTAGAAAGAAAACGAATTAGTATTTTAATAAACAAAATAGCCCTACTTCAAATTTTCTTCTCAACTTCAGATTGTTTTTTATTATACTCCAAAATCCGCAACTTTACCTCACGAGTAGGCGAAATTTACCCCGGGGGTAAATTTACCCCAGGTTGGGAACCCCTTGGTTAGAGCATTCGTTCAAGTTCTAGCATATGCAGGGTGACCCGATTTTGCTTCGTGGTCGAGTCATACCAAAGACTGGTAATTGGAACCTGCCGCCCTCTTACTTGGTGCCCATCATATGAGATTGGAGTATAGGTATCATAGAAGACTGTTGTACCCTATAGTGGCGTAAAGTAACGGGGAAACTAAAATACCTGGTCAAGTTGGTAATCGCTTATGTACATTGAGAAGTAGGTCCTGGGTTTGAGCCCCAGTGGCTAAAAAAGAAGACCCTACTGGGGCCTATGATACATTAGATTCGTAGGCACTGGACCGTGCACCGCAGGCAGTAACACTCTACTGGGTAATTCACGTACCATGTATCAATATTTCGTAACTAAACGTATCACCAAGTAGCAAAGAGGTGCTCTTTTCAATCGGGTTTTTCATCCTATATTAATTCTCAAACCGTTTTTAGTTCAATTGGACTTTGGTTCCATACGTCCTTGCAATCCCTGGCGTGCCTACACTAGACGCTGAAGATTTTGATAGATGTGTTCAATTATAGACAGGCTAGTACGTTCAAACGATTCAATTTGCCCGTTTTAATCTACTGAAATTGCAACGACGAAGGCCGCAAAAGAGGACATTTCGCAAATAAAAGACACTTCACAGTTTATCAAGTACCCTATCATTCACATCATACGTTTGATAAGCGATTTCAAATGATGCACGGTTGCCATGGTAGTGAGGTTCAGCCGGTCTTCAAAGACTGACATAATACATAAAACTGTATAATGTTGATATTTTTCCGTACGATTCAGAAATGTTAGTTTTGACTACAATGGTATATTTCTACACGATTTGAGCAAATATTTGAAGTTTCGTTCGACTGATTGATGATTATAAAGTGGCTTTGTGACGTCACTAGATATCATTAGTACTACAGGTGCGATACCAATATTTAAGAGGCAAAATTAAAGACAATGTCGTCATTTCCGGAGAGAGGCGTTCGGTTAGAACACAGTGCAGCCTGTATTTTAGTCGCAGGAAAATTGTTCAATGAGCGTATATGTTATATATATATATATATATAAGACATATTGTGAGATATTGTCGACCCCGCTAGGATTCGAACCCATGACCTCCTGTTCAACGTGCAGTTGCCTCAGTTAGATAATGTGGCCGGACTGGCGGATTGCGTGACGCAATCTAAACTGAAACATTTGATTACCCCGCATAGCTCTCACCAGGAGTGTAGGACATGTCAAAAAGGTGGGGGCACAACCGTCTGAAGGGCACTTTCCAAACCATTTCAAAGGGGCACTTTTTATTTTCAAAATGGGCACTTTTAACATTCTTCACAAAAACGTGGGAGGCACCGTTTCGTGGCCAAGTATGGTCTTCAAGTGAAAACGAAAACATGTCCCCCAAATGGTCGAGAATATTGAATGTAGCACAGAGAACACCATACCAAATTATACCAAATGTCCAAGAACAACGAAAAAACAATAAGGAAAAGAAGCTACTTGTGTTATTTTGAAGAATGGGTTTTATATTAAATACAAAATCTATACCTAGGGTAGCCAATCATGATGAATTTTGTCACTATGACATATCCGATTCGCAGTGTCAACAGCGTATATGCCTACTCACATCGAACACGGTTTTTGTGACAACAATCGAGATGTATTAACCGTACGCCTCTATAAACATATGGACGGATAATTTGGTAATTCAAAGTAGGCATTTGTAGTTGACTTTGATTAGTGGCCGCGTGGTCGTTTTCTTATCGACGTATACTGGTTAGACAAATAATCATGGTGGTATCACCCAATGTATGACATACTGTATCCGATTCGCAGTTTCAACAGCGTATAAGCGGTAGGCCTACTCACATCGAACACAGTGTTTGTGACAACAATCGAGATGTATTAACCGTACGCATCTCTAAACATACCGTATATGGACGGATAATTTTGGTAATTTAAAGTAGGCATTTGAAGTATTAGTTGACTTTGATTAGTGGCCGCGCGGTTGTTTTCCTATCGACGTATTCTGGTTAGACAAATAATCATGACGGAGTCTCCCGTTGCATGTTAGTGATGGGGTAGAAATGACACGGCTTGTCATCACAACGTAATTATACACTAACGAGTTGTAGCGATGAAAACTACAACCGGGAGCAATTAAATAATTTACATGTTATTATAAGAACCGAGGCTTAGGAATCCATGTGATTGGAATTAATGATCACGACGAATTTTAATGGGCGGATCATTTGAAGAGCGGGGGGGGGGGCATACGTCCCGCATGGTAGGCCTATTATACAAGATGTGCGCTTCTTTGTATTATAAGATTAATTTAACCCGGCATATTTAATTGTTTTAAACATTCAATTAGCTCATCAATCCATTAGATAATAAATTATATTGTTACCCAATCAATTCCATGAATAAAATGTGATGCATACTGCACTCAAGTTGAATATATCACTGCCTTAGATAAATACTCAGACTGTGATCGGTTGTAACCTAACGTACGTCATTCTAAATCGATATATTTCAAATATTTTAAATCATAACATATTATTAGTTTGCCAATATCAATAACAATTTATAAACGATGATTTATCGACATGTCTTTTTTCGACCAATCGGGGGTTAAGAGACCTATAGATTTTCGAGGCAAATATGAGGGAAGGATTTCCCCAATTGGCCCCATTTGTTGCGCCATTAGTACACTATTATTAGTTATATATTGGTTAGAAGGGCCAAACGTGAAAAGTGGGGATCAATGCCTTCCCCACCCCTGCCCTCCGTTCCGCCGCCCATGTTTCGAGGTCGAATTTAGGAACAATTAGGCGCAACATATACATGTATCTGAGAAAATTCTAACATTAAAAAAATATGTAGTATCAGAATTGAAAAAAGAAACTTAAAATACTTAAGTATGTAAACAGCTATAAATCATTCGTTACCTTGCGATACGAGACGCCCATTGGTAAATCGTTTCTATCCGAAGCTAACGTTAAAACACTTCTTATCCTTTTGACCGTTTCGTCGCAATGTTTGCCAAAATATTTTTTTAATCTTCGAAATGATAAGAAACAACTTGAGAGTGAAGCTATAAACTGATTAAAATAAATATGAGTTTTATACCTTACGGTTCGATACGCCCATTGATATACGGCTCCTATATTTCCAAAGACATTAAATATCTCAAACCGCCTTCGTTGCAATATCAACAGTATAGCATTCCAAACTAAGTCGCTAATCGCAATATTTAACATTAAATAGACGACGCAGCTGGAAATGTGCATGAATTTGAATTCGAAAAGCCTCCAGTGAATTACTCTTTCTTCGCTAGAAGAAGGAATTGCCCTGGGCCTCCTAATAAGAGTTATTGCCAATATTTATAACGTGGTTTCTGTTTAGTTTATTTCCTGTTTCTTGGTCTTTGCTCTAAGCAATAAACATAAATAACCTTAGTTGGTTTTAAAAATTATTGAGTCATTGTCATGCACTTGACGAGCTATTCAAGGAGCCTTACTCGGGAGGTTCATCAAGGGAATTATATGCTTTGATAACCATCTGCAGCGAATTTATTTATTAATGAAGATGAAATTATGACTACCGTATCTAGCAAGAGAATATGCACGTTCAAATATTTTAGTGTAAACTATCGTGCATCCTATAACAGCGGAATGAATAATTGAACAACTTAAACATAGTTTAAATTAATATAACAAATCAGGCGATCTTACCATCTGGTTGTCTGCCATTTTGAAGATTTTTTGATATATATCCCAACAATTTTCAGAAAAGTGACGATATAAGCTTACGGTCCCGATTCGCTCGTTGAATGATATCAAAAGGACGTTATCGCTGATTGCGTGAATAACTCACTTAACAGCACACAGTTAATTCTAAATTGAAATCGTGTTTCCTTCGTGTACTCTAAGCTCGAAATGACTGCAGAAAGCTCTTTGGTAGACGAACATTGCGTTGTTCGCATTCCAAAGCGAACCGACGCCGTCAGCCGTGTCAATCTGGGTGTTTACGGATCCTTCTTGTAGTGTCGCATTGCAGCTGATATTTTCAAGAGACGTGGTCGCAATCACATCTGTAAACTCTTCCAAACATCGTCTTTAAAGGGAGGGCTTAATTAGAGGATGAAATAATTGTTTCGATTCGATATAGTTTGATAGTTGACACGAGCAACGGTCATCCATGGAACCAGCCGGAGGGGGTCAAAGATATGAGAAGGATACCCGGACGAGCAAACATAGAAAAAATATAGAAAGAGGAAAAACAGATGCATAAATAGTGTCGTTATCTTTATAACCCGTGGTGCATATTTTCACTCTTCAATTTGCTGAAAATATAATCAATTTAAAACAAATTGTCAATTGTCAATATTATGTGTTCTCTCTTTGAAATTGTCTAATTTATGTTTATATAATTATATGAAAATCTAAACAACGAAGTTCTAAAATGATGAGCTGGATCCTCTCAACTGATGCCACGGTGCAAAAGAGCTCAATACATCAAGACCCAATTCCCGATGGACTCAGGGCTCTTAATTGGTAATTCAAAATTGTAGTTGTCCTTGCGTTCTTTGTCTGATTGGTTTGGGGTGAGAATCATTCATTAGGTCCTTCAGATTGTGGTCAGTTTGGAAGAAATGCGAGGCAACTCAACTCGGTGTTGTATATTATTTGTAGCATACGCATTGGTACAGGTATAGGAACTGTCTGGATTGTTTACGTTGGTTTCACCAACCAATTGTTTCAAGTTGAACACTTGTCGCAGTTAACGTAATCGCATTACTGGATAATTAAAACTATCACGTATAATAAAAGTATATGGTTGGTCCTTCTGCTGTTAGTGTGTATTGGTAGCCACGTTGGGAAAAGCTTTACACGGTCGGTCACAGGGCTTACATTCAAGTTCAGGGATGTTGTGGCCGTATGGTAAGCCGTTTTAAACTTGTAACAGTAACTTTTCCTTAGAAATTACATAAAAAAACAATCTCCCAAAAAGTTTAGGCCCTATATGCAAAATAAAAGCCAAGGTGGGTCTTTAAGG
>JAODAF010658058.1:0-12647 GCA_027574765.1 Molpadia intermedia
CACAAAATCTGAGCCAGACGTATCGATAGTAGGCCCTAGGTTCATTTGCAGCCATTACGTTTTGGTAACTTGTACAAACTTCAATGCAATTTTTTGGGGAAAAAGTCAATCACAGCATATTGATATCACTTGATATACCACCTGATAGATTATTTTGTTTTCGATACCATATAACATAGTTCTAGAATAGAGGGGGCTATACAATTATGTTTCCTAACTCAAACATAACAATAGTGCATTGGTTGCTGATCGGCGACCATGGGCTGTAAAAACAGTTTCTGTCACCGAATCACCGATCGGCGACAAGTATACTCTTTCTGATGCTTGACTACAGTATGCTGTCAAGTTTAATGTGTCGATGTATGTATGTGTCTGGGTGAAGCTTGTTTCAGTTTACTCTTATATCATATGATATCTTAATAATGGAATATTAGATTGATATCAATCTCTCTATATGTGGTATGTGAATTAGTAGATGTATATTATTATATGCAGGTTTCATGATTTCTTAAGAGTGGGTGGAGCTGAACTTTAGTCTTTTAGTACATTTTGTATTTATAAGCCTTGTATTTCAAGAATGGCATCAACATGATGTTTTTTACAGAATTGAAGAAAAAAGAAAACAGTTGTATGTAGAATTCCATTTGAAAGTGTAACATGTTGATAGTTCCCTACCCCACAGATTTGGATTATGAATATAAAGTGGTTTATACAAAATTATGCATTCGACTCACTTTACATGATATATACCTCGTGCATTGATCTGAAAAGTTGGTTCTTCCATATGTGACTGGCCATCCAGGATCATTTTCTCTGTCAATAAACTAAACATTGCAAACCTTGCAATTATTGCAGGACCTAAATGTGGCTGTGATAAAAGTTACCGAGTAAGAATCGCTCACGATACAATTCACAACATACGCTAAATATTAACAAGAATGCTGCAATGCAAATATAGCCTAATGTTAACTTGTGTTAAGCTAGCCTATGTAATAAAATAATGTAGCCTAGCTGATATGATACATATTACTGTACATAGGCAATCAGACATGCTGAGAATTCTCACCAGAGTTTTTTCCTAAATTAATTATTACTGATTTTTTTTATTTTCATGTATTATGGAGAATAAGAAGTATAAAACTTCATGGCAGGCTGCACAAATATTCAGCAGAAAATCCCCTCCACACCTTTCCCAGCAAAAACACAATCAAACCAAAATACTTTAATTTTTCAGTATAATTAGGAGTATAGTGAGATGCGGCTCAACCCTACCCTACCCTGAATCCCGGCCCCTTAGCATGTTTCAGAGAGCATCCTAAACACCACTGCACAGAACTTGTTTATTACAAATGAACCTTTGAATGACAACCTGGCTAACCCAGGGGTGGGGAATATAGATGTCAGTGACATGAAGTTCCATGGTGGAGTGTAAAATCGTTGGCGAACCACTAACAATAAAACGTCCGTTATCAAACCTTGTTGGGCCTGGGGGTTCTCTGGCATGTTATAAGCTAGATTAAGTTATATGTTTGCACTATATATCTCTGAGATAGATGTTATTAATGATACTGGCTATGCAATAACAGGTGGTATAGATAAACAAGTTGTATTTTACATTTCCTTAGCCAAAGGGAAATAAATAAATAAACAACATTCAACTTGAAATTTACTTGTCTGTATTTTTTATATTTCTGAAAAACATTTTTCGGAACAAATGGAGTTTACAATTTTTGTGTAATTTAGCAATATTCATGTTGATATATAACTCTCTTTGGTCATAAATGTATTTATTTTGTTTTTCATGAGACAATAAATGGAATAATATACTGTTTTGCCTAAGCTATTCACAAATAAGTGCACCGATGGTATATATGAAGTGTTGAAGAAAGTGGTTATAGAAGTGTGCATTAAAGAAATAATACTGGATTATAGCTAATGGTACATTTGATTCTTAACGCATACATTTGAGGAAAGTAAAATAATGATAGAAAATGACATTTAAGAAATTAAAAAAATATACTTGTAAACCATCAAGAAACCTGTCCTTGTAGTTAACTTATCCTATACAGAGATGTTCATTATCTCTCAATGCTCTAATAAAGCACAACAGTTAATAATAAGTTGCATAAATGCCCTGCATTTTTAATTGAAAAATGTAACAAAGCTCATATAAAATCACCCTTTGAAATATGCATGGTTTGTGAAAGAGAATGAAGGTATATATCTGATACACCAACATGCAACAACAGCTTTGTGGAGAATGTACCCTACGTAAATGCTAGTGTTGATAATGGTCTAAGTTTTGCAGTGACGTAACATTTTTTAAATGCACATGCTTGATTGAACACTCACATTTTCACAAGCACAGTCGTAAAACTCTTTATATATTTAGTGTAGCATGTATCATCTTAGCTGACTGGCAACTTGACAAAAACAAAATTATGACATCACATGACTGATCAAGATGTTAAAATGCTATTTATACTAAATTAAAATGTAAGTAATATTACTGGCCCCACATCAAAATATTGCAGTGGTGGATATGCCATTGATTGCATTAGAGAGGTTTCCTATTAACCTAATCCACACAGCCCCTAAAATCAACAAATTTATTACACAATTAACTTCCCAACCATTTGGCCTCTTAGTAGCTTCAGCCCTTGGAACCTTTCTGAGGGATTCAGGCAAATTGTTACACTTTAATTGCATATTGGCCTTTAATAGTTCCCAAAATTACGGAGATGTTGATTTCAGTTATATAACATGGGCCTGGAAATTCGAACACCATTGCTAAAACAATTACTTTGACCAACACTGATTCAGAATCAGAACACTATTCTTTCGGATAAAGATGTAGAATTTATATCATTTGAAAAAGAGGGTAATCTTGCTGAACTATTATGACCCAAAGCATTGAGTAGTTTTGATGATTTGGGAATGAATTGCTACTTTGACTTTGATCTGGAAATCTTTAATTTTATAGTCAACATTTCTACTGGTCATTATTCTGTTGAAATTTCAGAGCTAGTTAATCCTAGTTATGCTGAAGAGCCGATGTTAAAAACATTTTTTATGCTCCAGAACGTTAGATGTTTCAAACTGATAAGCTTCAAGTGATATTATATATGATGGTGTCATTTGTCCATGCCAAAGAAGGATAATTTCTTGGAAATTGTCATAACATTGGAATGTATGACAAGGTAGTAGTATGCTATGCAGTTTGCCTAAATGTAACTAAATTTAACAGTGTCGAATTGGCAGAAAATGTTGAACCTTAACTTGACTAAGTCACATGGGTACATATTAGAAAGAGTATGCATGGTTTACATTAACCCCTTAACTTGGCTGTGTCATTATGTGCAAACCAATGAAGTATACACCATAATTATACAAATATGTGACGTTATGGCCAAGTTCACAATATATCAAGTACACTAGCATACCTAATCAGGTTTTATACAAACTTCAATGGTAGCGTCTATTATCAGCTGTGCAACACACCAGTATTACCAAAATGCATTTACATAGTCAGGGTATGCCCCCCTCCAATAGTTATACCACTCTCAATTTTAACAGTAACTTTGTAGAGAATTCTCTCATCCTCCACCCCAACATTTTCAAATCAATCAGCATAAATGTACTTAACAAGTTTTACTTCCTGAACATAACCCAAGACAGGAATTCTTTCAGGAGAGTCAGGAATGAATATATCAATGCAATCAACTAAAATATCCCAGCTTCACCATAACTATATATTTGAAATAACTGAAAGGCACACAATGCCTTGCCTCACTCTACCGTACTTAAATATGTAATACACAGATGGTATCTGACCTGATCATAGTCTGTTACATTTATATATTTATGTGATGTATCTGTATTATTGAAATAAAAAGGCACCATAAATTTGACTGATAATAAATGAAGGCACTCTTATTTGTAGTTAAAAATATATTAAGGCACGTTGAAAAGACACAACACATACTTACCTAGTATGTATTGCAAGTATTACTTTATGTTAAACCACTAATCCTTGTTGTATTAAAGTAGTATTTTTAAAAAAAAAAAAAAAAAAAAAAAACTTCTCTAAAATAGAATTTGTATGTAAACGAAAAGTTCACTACCAGGAGTTTGGAAAATGGGAGGATGAGGTGGCTGTTATGTTACTAACAACGGCACCCATTTTGCTGACCTAGAATTTTCTTCATCCATGCTTTTACACTTTTGCCAAGAGGGGACTGCTAGCCACCAACCCAAACCCCACCCCTACTAACTCTGCCAATGATATTCACTGTTATACAGATAATAATCTGTGACTGAAAGAAAACTCAGTATTCAGTAATAACATTAGTACATTTGAGGCCTATTCCTATAATAATAATAATAATAATAATAATAAACAATTGATCATATCTCTTCATAGCCACAACCAAATATTAGACTTTCATGCCATCAGGCTACATTGCTGCTACATATTCAATGATCCTGAAATAAAAGAGCTCGATATCTGATTGGATGACACCAAGTGACATGTTCTGAAGAAAAAAAACAACTAACAGTCTGCTCTCAACATATCATGTGTATATATATGTAAATGTATATACATACACAATGTTGAACGTCAATATGGTATTTTTGCTCAATATTTCCATATTTTCATGTTCTTATCCCCCCTACCCCCTCTCATGTCAATGAATTAGTCATCAAACTTGTTACTCCTTTTAAGTCTATATGTGATACAGTTTAAACAATATTAATGACCAACTTGAAATAGTTTGTGGTTGATTATTTTTTGTAACCAATTACTTTTTTCTTATTGCCCTTTCTATTTATCCCTCTTTATTGCACTTGTTATCAGTACTTTAAGCACACATCAAATCTTCAACCTCTCCCTTCTTCGTTCCCTTCTCAAGTGTCACCCCTTGTTGATAGTCTGCATCAAGGAGGTATAAGCTTAAACCGAGAGAGGATTTTCACTATTCGCAATGCAAGGTCTTGAGGCTAAAGGTCTTTGTTTTGCACAAATCGTGTTGTCCCAATTTCACAATATTTTGGAACACAGAATTGGTGATTACATAATCACCCCATTGCAGTAATTCTTTTTGATTTGGCATTTTGGTAATTATAGTAAATATACGATGAATTCACTCATTTGAACTGTGTGTATTGTGGTCAGTATATTCGATAGAATCACCCAGCAGTTTGCTGTGCAAGAGTATGTTACCCTGCGACTTGCCATCAAAAAACCCATCCCAGCAGCATTCCCAAAAGCAAAGCCCTTTATCTCATTGGGCTGCATTATCCATAACACATAACTTTCTTAATTTGTGAATTACTACTAGTAATTCACTGTGGACACCTTTCCTAGACCTAAATATACACAAACTATTCTCTAACCATTGGGCCTAGGCAAACTCATTTGTTATCCCATATTCATCCCCTCCCCCTCTCTTGAGAGGTGATTTTATTAAAGCTGCTGAATCATGCAATCCAAAATGTTGATATCTTATGATATTCTACAGATTAGGAGAATGATACTCTATATTTATTTAAAATTTCAATCCTAAAATGTGGGCTTTTAGCCCCTAACGAGGATCAAGCAGTGATTTTTTTATCCTTTGCTATTGCAGTGTTCATGTCAGGTCACCAACACACCATCCTCCCTTCCCACATTTCCCAGCCTTCTTGTATATACTTTGTAGAAACCATTCATATCCTGCCGTAACACAGTAGAGTAAGAACCCTCATGGAATGACAGTTTGTAGAGTTTCACCCATATCTCTGTTAGTAGAAACAATCCATAGTACTAATACATGCCTATAAAAATCTATAACATTAAGATGGTAAGTGACAGGACAGCTCCCTTTTCCTTTTATAGTTTCTAACTTTGCTTTTAAATTATATCTATCCTAAAATCAAGGTAGAAATTTTTTGATTGCCTGGAGAGGTGGATAACGACAAAGGTCAGTCTCCATGGACTTCAACACCTTAAACAGGAATAATCTGGCAGCATCATGTAGTTTAGTATGAAAGTCTAACTTGTTTAGGTAAAAATCTTTTCAATTCGCTTTACCACTTATGTGATCTGAAAGATTTTCATCTTACAAAAGACCCAAACCTTCTCCCCATGGCAATAACAATAGCTGTGATATGGTGTCCATCAAACAATGGAATACTATGGAACGATGACATGCACATGTTGAGGACACATCATTACATCTGTTTAAAGATCTTCTTTAAAATATAATATTGGATGGATTAAAGTGTTTATAATTTCTAAGGTCATTGTACTCTTCTGTGGTGACCCTTGAAAAATCAGAACTGCAAATTGTTGTTTCTGTTGTTCAATCTGTCATTCCCCTTTTAGATTTATACAAGCACTCAATAAACTTTTGCAAGAGCCCATAAAACACATCTATTGTCATTGGTAGCTGACACCAGGAATGACAGTATTGAGGGGGGGGGGGGTCCCCATAGCCACCCAAATCAAGAAGGATGCCCCTTTAAAAATGTTGTCTTGTAGTATTGATTACTTTTCATTATTTTTAATCATAATATATTTAAGGATGTCATAGTACTCTTGCAAAGTCAGACAATGCAATACAGCTCTGTCTAGTAATCACCATTTCCCAACCCCCTACCTCAATTTCTAATACTTCTGGTATGTTTGAACAGTAAATTATCAAGTTTATTTCATTAAGGTTTCATCATGCATGATGTTCCTTTTGGGAAATTGCCAAAAATCGATCACCATGATCTCAAAAACATTATTAGCTTAACACTAGGTTTCTCACTTTCAACATTTGTTCCTTCAACTAGCAGGTTGCTTGTCTGTAGCCACTGGTGGAACAGGTGTTCCGTAAACCGATGTGAATGCTAATGGACTAGGCATGATAACACTCCTTGGTAGCATGGCATCTTGACCCATTGCTAAACTGGTTGGAACAGTTGATCCTAGGAGTGGGGAATGTGGTGGTAGGAATGGTGTTTGTGGGAAAAACCCTGCTGGTGTCGGAACCATTGCAGGAAAGCCTGGTCGGAAGAGTCCGGACATAAAAGGGAATGGTGCCATACCCCTGGCAGCTGCATAGAATGGCATCCCAGGGTACATTAATCGAGGAATGCTCTTACTGTCTGCTGATGACATAGTTTCCGAAGTACTGGCTTTCTCTTTCTTTACACTTATATCTCTTGAACTACTGGGCCTTTCTGTATTTATGACCCCTTGCATAATGGATCCTCGTGGCTGAGGGGTCATCTTTACTCGCTTAACAGGGCTTTTGCGGGGTTCCTCCGTTTGAAGTGATCTATGAATCAGTGAATTTTGCATGGCGACAAATCTTTGTCTATTCAAGTCACATGCTATCATTTGATTAGTCAGAAGCCTCTTATCAATACCATTACTTAATGTTTCTATGTTTGGCTTTGAAGGGCTCTCTTGTTTGACCCTTGACATTGTCGCATCTGGCACTTGTTTTCTTTTCTTTGGCATGCTGAGATCGCATGGTTCTTCCTGTTCTGGCAACCCGGCAACGAAACTGGATGGTTGAATTACAGGGACCTGGTGTGCCTTCTTTGGTTTTGAGTGTGCTGCCTCATTAGGAGCACTAGCTGGAAATCTAGAGGACCCTTTACTGGCTCCTTTTCTGGGCAACTCCGAGGGAAATGACATCAACGGCACTCTGCCTCTCAAGAACATAGGATTCATATGATAAGGCATAAATGGGCGGATAAAAGGCATTCCCTGAGAAAATACAAGTGGATGAGGAAAGTTGTTCATATGCATATCAACTGCCGGTGTAGCACTCTTATTAAACTTTGGTGATGTCTCTGATAGGTGAATAATATCATGGAGATCACTCTGGTGGATTGCTTGGAGATGCTGGGTGTCATCCTTAACTGGTGAACTTTCCTGAGACTGTTGCGTATGTTGGATGACAGACGGTCTATTGACCACTGACGGGGAGGAAGACTTATCTGTGTCGGCTTCAACCGGAGAATCCCTGCCCTGCATGAAGAAATCTCTGGCTAATTCCTGATCAATAAGGTTTCTAACAGTTGTAATCTTAGTACGTTTCTGATGCTTTATATTCAATATGTGTCTCAAATCCTCTGGTTTTAGGTCAGTTTGCAAGGAAGACAGTTTGATAGCAGGGGGATTTAATGAGTTGAGTGAAATGTTATTTTCAATGTTGAAATTGGCATCTAATATATGACCTGGTAGGCTGGATGAGTGTACAGTGGATAGATCATGAATCTGAAAGGGAAAAATAAAACATTGATAACAAACAGGCAGCTCATGCAGTTATTCAAGATTCTACAAACATCACAAAATATATCACAAGTAAAAAATATCACAATATATTAATAATAAAACAGACAACAGAGCAACACAGTAGCCCAAATTTAAACAAGCTTCTCAAAATCTCAGAAATTTATGTTCTCAATGTAATCACTGTGTCAAGTACCATGTGATAGGTAGATTGTAAACAAACCAAAGTAACCTACAATGAGAGAATAATTTATTCAAGTTTACATTGCTGTGAGCAAAACAAGATGGCTCCTTTGCAAATGATTACCAATGTTGACTATCAATTTGTGCAAACCATTTTCCCAAACAGAATTATTAGCTAGCTTTCATAATGCTACCATCTCTTATGGTGCAATGCCTCTTCCATGGGTGATAAAATATCAGAATGAAATATTTAGTAAAAGATCCATGTTGTAGGCTACCTTTTATATTTGACTTTATTGCAACTAAATATGCAGCTCTATATATCACAAATCAATTAATTAAAGAACCCAAATTTAAGTACTATGATAATTTAATCCAAGAACCAATTACGACTGTTCATCTGTTATTCAGTCTTTCAAAATTGTTAGTTTTGCCAGCTTTAGTACTACTATCCTTTTTGAGTTTTAAATAAAAGAATAAAACATGAAGTTTGTATTTTTTATGTCTGTACAACATTGACAACAGTATATGCACACTGGGGTCCCATTATAGGATGCTGAACAGTTTGCACCAGACCATGAAGGAGAATAAGTCACTGTTTGGGTGACCTCACAAGTGTTGCATGTAAGAGTACATACTTAGTACTGGTTTGCACATATTGATCAGGCATAGGGGGGGGGGGCATAATTTTGGCAGGCACAGCCATATATGTAGGGTGGCAAATATCACTTTGTACACTTGTTTGACATACATGCCTGCTTTGACTATGGCCTTGGACAGGGTATATACTGTTTACATGATGTACACATATCACCTCAGTATGTAGCATCAACAATATGGCAAAATGGAAGCTGAGCCAATTACTTCTAATGGTAAAATTTAGGACCTTTTGGACAAATGGATTCATACAATAGTTGTTATTTATTACTAAACCATCAGTGAAGAATACAATGGATTATGACAACATCCAGCAAATATTTTTCTTATGTTTTATTAAAGGAAAGAGAGTTTACCTGTAGTCAGTGTTATAGCTAGAAGTCTTTTAGCGCTGGTTTCATTTTTTAGTGCCTGTTACTTGCTATGGCAGTTGCTAACGCTATTCGTTATGACAAAGTCTGATTCAACTAATGTGGAATTCGCAGACTATTAAATGTTAAACATTTCCCAAGTAAAAAAAATTGGATTTACAGTTTAAAAGCTATTACTTGTTCAGAATATTTTGGAAACTTCATGACAGCTGTAGTAAAATTATTTTTAATATTTTTTTAGCCTAGTCTAGGAGTGCTGGTTGGTAAGGTGAGAATTTCTCTCTTGCGGTGGTCTGTAATTGTGAGTGCTGGCTAGGGCTGTCTACCACCAACCAGCGTAGCTACATCCCTGCCTGTAGGGGTAGGTTAACTCACTGTGAGTCCCCCCTACCTGTACATGACTTTATGATATAGTCATGATGAGATAATTTATCTCTAAAAGTAGATATCATGACTTCATTATTTCAACATGGTGAGATAAATCTTCACAAGAAAACATCACAACTGCATTGTGTCATCGTTGTGATAAATAGTGCCTCAAAACAAATATAAATTAATGATGTCATCTGAACAAGACATGTATACTTGTTGAAACAATTGAAAATATCATTATGACATCATAAATTTAAATAAATCATTGTCACATTATGTTATCTCATCAACAAGACAACATCATACATGAGAATATCACAACTTCATGATATTATTGTAACATCAATTATTTTGATGAGTGGACATCACAACTAAATGATATCATAATGGTGACATAAATTGCACTGACAAACAAACATCATAATGTTGTCATGATTTATGATGTCCATATGACAAGATAAATTATCTAATAGTTGTGATGTATACTTGTTTAGACCATTGAAAATATCATTATGACATCATAAATTTAAAATACATCATTGTCACATTATGACAACATCAAGTTTATGGCATCCTGACATTATATTTACATCATACCAGTCACAATAATTTATCTTGATTATATAAAGAACTGTCATTTACAGAGTGCCCTCGATTCTATTAACTATGAATTAGAAAGGGCTAGTCAATCAAACTTATTTTGATTAATCTCAAATAAAGTGTTTGCCATTCTTCACAACTTGATATTTTCATGTTTTCAAGTCATGGTTTCCCACATTATGATCATGATCTGACTTTCTTGCCCTATGGCAAACTGGTCAGGTGCACAATGTGGTAATCATCATTATATACTGGCATAATTCTGCTAGGAAAATGCATATGAGGGAATGTAAAGCTATCACTAATTTAACAATCACTTCATGATCACAAAGCCCTGGACAATCAAGTCATAATTTGCTTCTAATGGTATTTTGGTATGTCCTGGATTTCAAATTTAGTTTATAATACAACCCAACTGGTGACCATAATGTGCTCCTTACCGGGATCAAGTGTACACCATTTTGTTGCTCCGCTTTAATTTTCGCAGAATCTTCAAGAAGCTCTCGGACTTTCTTGACCCTCTTTCTTGGTCGGACCTCCATATCTCTGAATTCGGTTTCTTTCCGTTTGTTCTTCTTTCTCTTTTTCAGTTTAGATTTTTCTTTCACTCCTTTACCATTGTTGATATGTGCAGCGTAAGGTTGAATGTACCTGAACACCAAAAGAAGAAAAAAAATACATGCAAAGGCAAAATTAGAGTGAGAGTATTGGTATCGGAACACAATTTATACCAAATTATTATTCTAAACATCAAGTTGATTTCACATGAAATGACTGCTATGAAGTAGTTTTTGCTGACAATGTCATCCATGACAGTAACCTGGAGCAATGTGTAGGAATTGTGGTGGGGGTGGGGAGGACGGTAATAGATTGTAAAAGTTTGTAAATAAGGGATAGCTGGCGGTAATGAAGAAGAATGAAATTGGTTAATTCATGGGTCTCGGTATCATTAGTCCAATTCCACCAAATCACAATTTCCCCCCTTCACATATGGGGTGAAAGGATCACACCCACTTAAGGATGATAAAATACTGCCACTGATCATCCAACCTGGCCTAAACCCCTTCACTACAGTACCCCAAGATGTGACTTTACCAAAGAAAATTAACCAATGACTTTATTAAAATATCTTCATCAAGGAGAGAATGGAGGGCGCCTTATTCAACCCTTCCTGTACCAAGCAGTTTCGAAAGTGTAAATTTGGATCAATGGTCGGCCAGAAATCTTGAATGGCATGGTCCAACGCGGCATCCGCTGTTGATCACGTCGTATCCATCGCAAGATACTTCCCTGGTTGCCTGCTCAAAAAAACTTGCAGCTACTTTAATTTTGAGCTTTGAGTCAGTACAGGAAGGGTTCTAAATGATTATCAGGAATGTAGATCAAATTGGTTTGACCCAAAATTCCTAAAATCTTTTCAACTTACAAGTGGTGCCAAAAATTTCATCCCAACATATCCAAAAATGTTATTTCCAAAATGCCACAAATTCTTAGCAAATAGGAGGGAATGGGTGTATATGAAGGAGAACAAACATCTTTAAATTTGGCAATATAATACTCGACTAGTATAGTCACAATACTTTATTGAGTCACAAGTCACATTCAGCTGATCTTTTCAAATCCAATTTTCATAATAATAGAAAATGATCATCAAAGCTTAAACATCAAACAACTTATTTGGCAACACCAATGTGAATAGTTCACATCCACTTGTTCCTATCAATTAGTTTCCTTGCAAAAACATTTCCAATTATAAAGGAGTGGTCCTCTGATGACAAACTCTCTTATGTTTCATTATAAATTGATGCTATTTACTTAAAACATGACCTTGTTGGTCATTGTTGACAAGTGGAGTAACATTTTCTGAAGTACAAGCTGCTAATTATTATTAGATGTTAATTTTATCAAGTTTTAAACAGCCCTGTTGACCCAAAGTCATTGCATCCAATATAATATATATTATCAAATGTAGTTTAGTTGTGTCAGATGATCATTAACTAAAACTAAACCATTATGATGCTTAACCCTTGTGTTGCGATTTTTTAGAAGATTATAAAACGTTTAAAAAAAAAAAAAAAATTGGTAATCCTCAATTCATTTCCATTCCATCGATATTATAGTTTCCTATTGACAAAAACATCCCAATTCCAAGTTATGATTTATTTTAATTAATATAAATAAACAAACTCTCG
>JAODAF010658277.1:0-12642 GCA_027574765.1 Molpadia intermedia
ATGATATATAATGCATCATTTAAATTGTAATATTCCTCTAAGCAAGGAACCATAGTGCCCTTGGGCTCTTGTTGTCATTTCCATTTGTCTATTTTTGTCATTCTCATTTGTCTCTAGTTATCATTCACATTTGTCTCTTTTTGTCGTTCTGGTTTTTCTCTTTTTCTCATACATTGGTTTCTATTTAACATTTTTTTCCCTGTCTGCCTCATTTTTTGTCCTGGTCACTCATCCTTTTCTATTTTTGTAGGTATCAATGGATTTGTGTATGGGAACCTTAAAGGGCTGACTGTGAACTTGGGTCAAAAAGTAGAGTGGTACCTACTGGGTATGGGCAATGAGGTTGACATCCACTCAGTACATTTTCATGGTCAGACCATTGTGTACAGAACTGAACAGCCCCATAATGCAGATGTTTATGAATTATATCCAGGTTTGTATATTTACATATTCATAGAGGATGTAGAAGCTGAAGTCAACCTTCCAACTAATTGTCTTGTACCACCATGACATTCCCCCAGTGACTTATTTATGAATGCATTTTCCCATGCTAACGGCTGCTCAAATCATCTACCTAAGTACCCGCCCAATGAACCGACCCTATCACCAGCATGCGGTGTAAGTCATTTTTTCCTCAGCCTGTCAGTATGTTCATTCAAAATGAATGAACATACCGTGGCTCTCTAGATCGTTCAAGCCTTTGAAGCCCATATACATGTTAACCTAAGCAAAACATAATTTATGCTCTGTTTAGTTTTCATTACCATGGTAATTACGTATTAGGAGATCAACTAAATTACATCTTGTGACGTTGGCCGATCGATCCATAATTTATATTTTGGTATGACGTTTGGTGAGATTGGTTTGTTAAATGTTCACCTCAATGGCAATTTAATTGATTTGTTGATTAAAAAACAGGTTACGTAATATGTTTAAATGTAAATATACTGTGAATGGTTGTTTGTCTATTACAATGTATACAAGCAACGTCTTTAGCAGTAACCCATTTTAAGAATACCATTATAAAACCTTCCAAATGTAAAATTGTATGGTAACCCAAGTGAATCCAAAGAATGAATCATTTCTGACTGGGTACAAATTTATGGGGTTTCAAATATTTCACGTTCGGTCCCGTGTTCCCGTTGATATAGATGATAAAAGGTAATATATAGGTTTATCTACTCTTCATGGGGCATCTATACACTAAGTATGACAAACATGTTTCATCGATATCGTGTTAAGCCCTGCCCCTCATAAATATGCCCCTCATAATTAACGCGCATCATCAATTTCATATCAAGTATCCACTATCAGCGAACAACTTCATAAAAAAATTAAATAAATTGCGACTTTCAGTTTCAGAGTTATATGCATTTGAAGATTGTAATCTTTGACTCCTTTAATATTCATAACAAATGAGCACCATAAATAATAGGATTCATCTATTCACTATGTGGCATCCATACTCTTTTTCTATTTGCTCTTCAGGGATACTCGGTTCGGTGCGAATGGTCGCTGATAACCCTGGCGAATGGATCCTCCATTGTCATGTTAATGACCACATTGTCGGTGGGATGGAAGCCATTTACACAATTACTGATCTGTCATCTACAGACTTAATTCAAAGGAAACCCATATCTGCAATAGTACATAGAGAGAATGGAGAAAGTGCTATTACACATCGAGGTAAGGGAGTTGCAGAAGGTAAGATGGCAGGCAAGGAGGCTATCACACGTGACAGAGTGTGGCAGGTCCCGGTGGCACGTAAGAAGTCTGTGAAGTTTGTGAATACAAAACAAATTAAAGAATTTCCAGCTCAAGCAGAGCCACTCTCACATCTGGGAAATATTACAGCTGAATTGTCTGATATCAATGATGTCAGAGATGCCATTAACAGGATAGATAAGATGGCAGGTGATGTGCCAAGCAAAGTGTCTGCTGTCACAGAACAGATGATAGGTGAACGTAATGTGACAGAACCATACTTAGAAGAAATGCTGAACCAGGTCAACATCAGCTTGGCAGATTTAGGTAATGTGACACATCTACTAGAACTCTTTAACATACTAGATGACAACATTCGCAGGGTTGATGTTGGTGTAACAGAAAGGAATGTAACAATGAGTAATACAAATATCATTACCAAATATGATACAGTGTGCACTAATGTTGTGACAGATCAAATGATTGGACAAAATTCTGTTACAGGTAATGTACTTACCATGGAAACTGTGACTGACAAACTTTCTGTGACTGATAACTTAATAAACATGGGTCATGTGACAGATCAAATGACAAGACCTGATTCCGTGACAGATACATGGGTTACTATGGAAACTGTGACTGACAACAATTATGTGACTGATAAATTTATAAACATGGCTGATGTGAGAGATCAAATGACAAAACCTGATTCCGTGACAGATACATGGGTTACTATAGAAACTGTGACTAATAAAAATTCTGATAAATTCCTAAACATGGGTGATGTGACAGATCAAATGACACGACCTGATTCTGTGACAGATCAATTGGTTACCGTGGAAACTGACAAAATTATTAGTAAAATGTCTGAGACAGACCAATTGATAGATAAATCTATAAAGATGGGTGTTGTTAGAGACAAATCAGGTAACTTGGGTGTTATAGATTCTGTTATAAGTAAAATAAATAGTATTGCTTATGAAATGAATAGTAAAATGACCACTCAAGCAACGAGCAATGGGAGAAGTAGCGAAAATAGCAGTAGTGAGAAAGTTGAAAATAATCTAATGGTATCTGAGTCTGATGTGACAGGTAACTTGGTTGCTATAGGTGTTGTCACGGATATGGTGACTAGCTTCGGTTCTATTGCAGATGAATTAATAGTTGAGACAACGAATATCGAAACAAGCCAAGAAACCTATAGTGAAAGTTATAGCATTGTGGAATATGAAAGTAGTCTAATGGAATCTGATACTCTTGTGACAGGTAATTTGGTTGCTATCGATTATGTACCCGACACAGTTACTAGCATGCGTTCCATTGTGGATGAAAGGAAGATTGAAGCTACCAGTGAGGAAACAAGCGAAGAAACCAGTAGTGAAAGTTATAGTATTGAAGGATATGAAAGTGGTCTAATGGAATCTGAGTCTATTGTGACAGGTAACTTGGTTGCTGTAGGTGATGTCACAGATACAGTGACTAACATGGGTTCTATTGTGGATGAAAAGAATATTGAAAATACCAGTGAGGAAACAAGCGAAGAAACCGATAGTGAAAGTTATAGTATTGAAGGATATGAAAGTAGTCTAATGGAATCTATTGTGACAGGTAACTTAGTTGCTATTGATTATGTCACCGACACAGTTACAATCATGGGTTCCATTGTGGATGAAAGGTTAATTGAGTCTAGCAATATGGAAACAAGCGAAGAAACCAATAGTGAAAGTTATAGTATTGAAAGATATGAAAGTAGTCTAATGGAATCTGAATCTGCTGTGACAGATATAGTGACTAGCATGGATCTTATTGCAGATGAAATGTACAGTGACATTCTCAACAAAAATACAAATCAAAAGGTCACTAGTGAGGAAGAAGAAAGTAGTGTAATGGAATTTGACTCGGTTGTGAGCAGTAACCTGGTTGCTATAGAAACTGTAGGAGATGCAGTGACTAACCTAGGTCCAATTTCCATTGGCCCTATAATTGATGGCATGGCTGCCATGAATGGTTCTCCTGAGGAAATAAGAGTGATGGAAAGTGGCACAAGTCTAGAGAAGGATATTAGTGAAAGTGAAGAAGTAGATAGCGTAGACGTGGTAGTTGAGGATGTTGTCACAGCTACACCAGTTAGCAGGGATATACAGTTAAATAAGTCAGCAACCGATCAGAGTATAACCAAAAGGGTAATGACAAATAGTATGGCTCCCAAGACTGTGTTCGCAGGTGAGGTGATGGACAAAGGCGATGTTACAGATGAAACGATAACCGACGGTCCTGTAAGAGATGTGTTGACAGGGAGTAATTTTGTAGTTGATCAAATGGAGACCAATGTTTATGTGGCAAACCACGTGACTAGCAGAGGTTCTGTAACATATGTCATGGCAACTGAAACCGCTGGCATGGGGATTGCCACAGGTGCTGTGGACAATGATGTTGTGACAGGTGAAATGGCAAGCAGAGGTATGACTGTGTTTGTTACAGATAAAATGGTAAATGATGGTAAAGTAACTGAAGTTGCAAGTAAGAGCTATGTTACAGGTGCAATTAGCAAAGGTATTGCAGAAGAGGCAACTGAAATTGATGTTACAGGTGAAGTGGTGAGTGGTGATCATGTGACTAAAGCTTCAAGTAAGGCCTATGTGACAGGAAAATTTACCAGCGATTCTCCTGTTAAAGAGGCAACTGAGATTGTCGTTACAGGTAAAGTGGTGGGTGACGGTAAATTGACCGAAGATGCAAGTAAGGGCTATGTGACAGGTGAACTTGTCAGCAAAGGTCCTGTAAAAGAGGCAACTGAGATTGCTGTTACAGGTGAAGTGGTGAGTAAAGGTCATGTGACAGATGCAACTGAAGTTGCAAGTAAAGGCTATGTGACAGGTGAAATTACCAGCAAAGGTCCTGTAAAAGAAGCAACGGAAGTTGTTGTTACGGGTAAAGTGGTGAGTAAAGGTCATGTGACAGATGTGACTGAACTTGCAAGTAAGGGCTATGTGACAAGTGAACTTGTCAGCAAAGGTCCTGTAAAAGAGGCAACAGAAGTTGTTGTTACAGGTGAAGTGGTGAGTAAAGGTCATGTGACAGATGTGACTGAAGTTGCAAGTAAAGGCTATATGACAGGTGAAATTACCAGCAAAGGTCCTGTAAAAGAAGCAACAGAAGTTGTTGTTACGGGTAAAGTGGTGAGTAAAGGTCATGTGACTGAAGTTACAAGTAAGGGCTATGTGACAGGTGAACTTGTCAGCAAAGGTCCAATAAAAGAGGCAACAGAAGTTGTTGTTACAGGTGAAGTGGTGAGAAAAGGTCATGTGACAGATGTGACTGAAGTTGCAAGTAAGGGCTCTGCGACAGGTGAACTTGTCAGTGATAGTGTGACAAGTAGAATGGTGAGTAGAGGTCCTGTAACAGATGTAATAGCAAGCATGGCTGATGTCACAAGTGAAATAATGAGCAAGGGTGATGCGACCGGTGAAATGGTGATCATGGATTCTGTGACAGGTAACTTGAAGAGTGAAAGTCATGTGACAGACATAAAGGCAGCTGAAAAGGCAGATGAAATGGTTACAAGTAGTGTTACGGAACAAACCAATGTGACAGGCGACGTCCATCGCATGACAACAGCGACAGAGGAAATGGTTCATATGGCAACCGTGGCGGATATTTTAAATCATATCAAAAGTGAAATAGAGGATCAAATTACTGTACTTGATAGACTGATAAATGAGTCCACAAGTGAAGAAGACACACAAAACTCGAAGAAAACTAGGCCAAAGGTCAAAGCAAGAAAGAAAACCGGTAACAGAAAAAGCCATGGACATCGAAGAGTGCCACAGCGCAATCGTGGCAGGAAGAACAAAAAGAAGTCAGCAGGGAGCAGGAGTAATTAAAAAAAATATATAAATTTGAGAAAAATAACAACTTCCAAATTGCCAGAAATATGTTTTTCAAGCTAAATGAACTAATTTGCATATATTTGTGCCTGGCTGGCAATCATGTTACTTTAAACAATAATCTCTCTTACATTTCCATGAATAACATGAAACATAACTGATGTTGATGACCATGTCCTGTTAATGAACCCATCAAGTATGAGCTGTATGACGAGTGTATATATACACCCTATGGCGTGCAGAAGACACACGCGTCTTCACAGTTGACCTGGAAACTGCGAGTAGCGACGGAGAATTCGGTCACGTATGGGAAGAACGCCAATGTTCGTTTTCACGTGGTCAAGATCTTACGGATACCCCGTCGTGTAATTATCAAGTTACCAACCGATCGACAATCCTGTTTTACGCTTGCGATACTGATCCGCAGATGGGTTAAAGGAAATTTTTCATTAAGAGCAGTGTTGGCTGCATTCATGACCTGTTACCAAATTAGCCCCTATAATAATAATTATAATTATTTAGTACTTTCTGTGGACTTTATATTCGGCACAAAAGTAGAATGAGATTTCTGTCTCTAAGTTGCGTTTTGGACAACTTGCCTACTTGTATTGGAAAAGTTAAAAACAGCTTGGAAGAAATTGAATGAGATGAGGGTATTGAGGCCATCGTGTGCAATTGACAGCAGTTTTCGATACCTCTGCATCACACAACTCATCGTGTTTATTTCATTGAAAAATAACATCGAGGCAACATACCACCTTTAATATAGTAGTAATTGTCGAAATTGTTTCAAACTCAAAGTGTCTTTATCGCTTGACGTAGTCACATTAGGTTTATGTAACAGCCAACCAGGTTCAACTTGGAATGGGTAAATGAGAACCTAATTCCGGATTATTAATGCGACAGTGAGAAAAAACCACATTAGATGCTACTGGATAGGGCCTTTTAATTGTTTATGTATCAACAAAACAGTTGCTATCCTGGAAACGAGCAGAAGACACACTCGCCCTTACAAGCGCACGCAAAGCTCGCAGCTAGCGTAGCTACACGATGTGCTTAACAAGTCCACATGGAAATGTTCCGTGATTGCTATGACGCCATGAACAGTATACGGATGCCATGTTTGTTCATGGTATAGGAATATTTTCGGTCGAAAATGTTCGATACCTAAATAGTTAACCTTACTTGGAAGGTTTTTAAGTTTGAGATTGGTTCTCAACTTGGGGTCCATGGCCCCAGGGGTCGATGGGAATTCAAAGGTTATTAGCTATGTGTTATGAGTCAAGGCAGAGTGTTACACGACATCCAGTAACAGTGATTTATCGTGTAGATTATTTAATATGATTATTGTGATAAACCTAATGGCGTACTGTCATATTTGGTGGCATGTGTGTATGTGTGTGTGATCCTTTGGGCTTGTGGTATATTGTTGTGGTATATTGTTCATGATTTGACATAGTGCGCAACGTATTGTTTTCAATATTCATGAGCCCGAGCAGCAAATATAAATTAGCTAGTTGGATGTTGAAAATTGGTATGTATGATGGTCATGACTAGTAGATGTAGTCTCATGAATATAAATTAAGGTAGACTGGGCTTAAGAGTTCTATATTTGGCCGTCAATTAGTTATTTGATGTAGTGCAAAGCTTCATTTCATTAATTATTTATGAGCGAGGGTAGCAATAATGCACATGAACTTGATATCTCAAGAAGAGAATCTTGGATGGATATGATGCTTATATGATGGTCATGGCTAGTAGATAATACATATTGTTTTTGTCGGAGGTCTCACGAATATCAATCTGTAGGCTGGGCTTAAGAGTTTTATATTTGGCAGTCAATGAGTTATTTGATGTAGTGCACAACTTTATTTTAGTAATTATTTATGAGCGAGGGCAGCAATAAAGCTTGTGAACTTGATATTTCAAAAAGAGAATGTTGGATTGATATGATGCTTATAGTAGATACAGGTCTCACGAATATTAATGAGCGTGCGGATCGTGTGTAGATTATTTGCTTCATGCATGGTACAAATGTAAAAAGCGATAGTATGCATATTTGTCTCAAGAGCGAATTGTTTGCTGAATGTATTAAGGTTATGAGTAGTAGATAACTCCTATTGCTTTCGTTGCCGGTTTCGTGTATATTAATGATGAGGTAGAAGCGGAACAACCTTTAATGTCAATATTGTAGTGTTAACGTAATATGTTGGCATTTTAATTGGCAATAATGTGGCATTGGAATCATACATGATTTTCCATCTCGTTCAGTCAATCATTGCTGGAATCACATTGGTTAGTCGGTTCTTAATAGGGCCCCTGGATCCGTCATTGCTGATGCAGCGTGATATATTTATATGTTGGGTATTGACCAACTAGTTGTTTATTTTAATGGTTGATTGTTGAAATTGATTTAATATATATATCAGAGTATATTAAACTTAAATTTTGTTTGTTACAAAAGCATATTTGAGTTTTCTTTGCCGTGTCTTGATAATCCCCTAATTTAATTGTATTATTGATATACTAGTTAACGTAGATGGTTAGATATTAATTTGGGGGAAAGCATTTGATGTTTCAAGTTTTCTTACCAATGTCATCCTGAGGTTTCTTGACGGAACTACCTCCAACTTTATAACTTTATAATATATATTTTATAATATATTTAACTTACACACTAAATTCTATCTGTTGACACCACCATGGAAAAATAAAACTTCAAAGTGTTCATTCAGTTTAATAAATATTCTAATACATTCACTCTTAGAAGTGGGGAAAGTTTAACCTCTGACTGTCTGATTTATTAATATAATTAAATGACTCTGTTTCTTAAACTGACCCAGTATCAAAAAGGATAATAAATGCGTGGTAACTTGTCCAAAAAACGAAACGAAAAACGGTTTGGAGACTATACCTGGGTGTGAACATTATCCGCGGATCAGCAGTGAATTTAATTGTGGCGCGTTACCGACAGTAACGCGACCGTCTCCCGCTAGGTCTTCTTCTCAAGAGAAGAAACGAACTACCGCCCAAACGAGACATAAACAATAAATTCGCACTTTTCGGAAATTACGAAATGTACAGGTCAGAGATTACACAGAATCATCGAAATTGGCAGTTCAGTATGAAAAAGCAGTCAACACTAAAACAATCTTGTGTACAATGAACGCACGTACCGACGCGGACAATTTTGTGACGTCCTATTCCTGGTCGATGTACAAAACACTTTCGTCGCACCCTTTTCTGAACATACTACACGATAAAAGTACGCACCCTCTTCTGAAATGACGCCCAAACGCACTCCTCTGAACGTATATTGCGTGATACCTGGTTACACGCGCCTCATCCTGGACGATACAGGCACTCTGGTGAAGACGCACTTACCCACTACTAGCCGACACAAACATCCTGGTCACGACCTCATTGTCTGATTGGTACACGCGTCAGTTTTACGACAGGCAACTTGAATAACGCACCGACCCACTTTACCGCATCCCCACCAGGTAATCCCAGCAGTCCGAAACTTTCTACCATATCTTCCACATATATATACATATTTTTCAGGAAGGTTGCTTGACGCATGGAAAAACCTATCAGAGGGTAGAACAGCGGGATATCCGATTGTGGGCTTCCTATGCCGAAAGTCCTGACTGCGTATGTGTGTGCGTGCGTGTGTGTGTGTGTTTGCAAACACGACTCTCAATAACGACATCCTTATGATTTGTGTACGTGTCGTGATTTTTTAAAAGTGGGTTGTAAATAATTTAAAATTTCAAAACCTTTGCTGCCATTTTGATGCCAATGATGTGCACATTTGCCCTATTGTTTTTTACAGGGGAAGCGGTGAACGAAGGTCATGTGACAGATGTAATGACAGTTGCCAGAGGTGATGTAGCCAGGGATGTTGTGACTGGTCCTGTGACAGATTTTGTGGCAAGCATGACGGTTGATGTGGACAAGAATGTTGTGACAAGTGAAATGACAAAAGGTTTGACAGATGCAACTAAAAGTTCTGCTACGGGTGAAGTAATGGGTGAAGGTGATGTGACAGAAGTGACAGGTGAAAATGTCAGCAAAGGTCTTGAAAATGGTGTAATGGCACGTGTGGTTACTGCCACAGGTGAGGTAATGGGCAAGGTTGATATAACCGGTGAAATGTTGAGTGGAGGTCATGTGACAGGTCATGTAACGGACGCAATGGCTGTTAATACTTTTGTCACATCAGGTGATGTGGTGACCAAAGATGTTGCTACATTGAGCAACGTTGCTGTGACAGCCAGTCTTGGAAATGATGTAATGGCACGTGTGGTTACTGCCACAGGTGAGATAATGGGCAAGGGCGATGTAACCGGTGAAATGGTGAGTGGAGGTCATGTGACAGGTCATGTAACGGACGCAATGGCTGTTAATACTTTTGTCACATCAGGTCATGTGATGAGCAAGGATGTTGCTACATTGAGCAACGTTGCTGTGACAGCCAGTCTTGGAAATGGTGTAATGGCACGTGTGGTTACTGCCACAGGTGAGGTAATGGGCAAGGGCGATGTAACCGGTGAAATGGTGAGTGGAGGTCATGTGACAGGTCATGTAACGGATGCAATGGCAGTTAATACTTTTGTCACATCAGGTGATGTGGTGAGCAAGGATGTTGCTACATTGAGCAACGTTGCCGTGACAGCCAAAGTTGTTACCAATGAAATGGTTAGCAGTAGTGTTGCAGAACAAACCAACGACATTGCAGCAGTCACGGATAAAATAGTTGCCATGGCAACGGTGAATTATTTCACAGTTGGAACAGAAGGTCAACATTCTGTGGTAAACGCGTTACATCCTGAAGTGGTCGTAACTGATGGTGAAATTCAGAACACAAAGTTCAAAAAGAAGAAAGCAAAAAATAAAGCCGGTAACATGAAGTTCCGTCGACGAGGGCGACAGCGCACTCATGAAAACCAGAACAGTAGCCAATCATCAGGGAGCAGGAGTACATAGATGTTCGGTTGCTATGGTGATACGCTTTTTCTCCCCATGATATGTGTTTCTTTAGGTCTAATCATAAATTTGACAATTTAATAATTAATGTGGTTAATTGAGTTGAATTATCTTTAAAATTAAAAGTACTCATTTGTCTTTTGTTTAGATAAACGGTACAATCCCTCGTAGCACACAAAACTTCAAATTTCAGAGAGTGGAAAGTTCCATATAAGTCGGCTATTCACATCCTGCGCGTGTGGCAATGCTCGTCTACGAGGGATTATACCTATCTCTATTAAGAAGTTAATTTGCATATACAGGTAACTGAGCTCTCTCCTTCATTGAATAAATTAACACTTTGTTATCACAAAAATTCACAGAAAATCACATTACATTGATTACCATTAATAGATATTATATATCAAATTAACTACAATGAGTAATCAAATATATGTAAGTAGGTAAATATTGACATTTAATGATTAAGTTCTGTCTATGAGACTTTGGAATTAATTATATCGAATTCGAAGGTGTTGTGTATGTGGTTTCAGCAACCGCAAAGTAGAACAAACAATGAACAGTTGAGGTGACATGGAACGCCAAATGAATTATCATGAGCATAAATATCTGACAACTCTCCCCTACCAATTAAACACTGATATATTATACACGCTATTGCCCATTAATACATTGCAAGTAAAATATCTGATACTTTCTTATTTTGTCTTTGTTTAACATGAACATCAATATCTACAAGTAGTAAGCAAATGCTGCTTAATAAAAACATAACAGTGTGAATATCGTCTTAGGTTTCCCAACTCTCATCAAATTCTGAATCGCTCTCGACTCACCCCATTAGAGTTCTACTTATTCTATGATTCTCTTGAATTTGTATGGAGTCTTCCTCTCCCTCCTGATATTATGCACATCCGTAATCATTGGGTTAGACACCCTATCACTTGAGAAATATCTTAAGTGGTCATCAACCGTACTCATATCTTGAGTACGATTAGTACGATTTGTGTCTTGTTTGGATGAACGGATAGCTTGTTTCAATGAATGCACAAACCAATCGGCCTGTCCATTCGTATGTGCATTCGCCATGACGTCCATGATATGGCGCACTAAACTTATGTTTTATGCCATTAGTTTTTACAAAGTTTTGGAATTCCTCCGAAGTAAACTGACTATCGCTACCAGGCCTACCAGGATTTTTAGGTAACCCGAAAACTGTAGCCTACGCAGGACCGATAATGTACGTTATGTGGTACCGGTAATGCTACTCTTGATTAATACCTCTTGCCATTTAGGCATCTACAATACTCATATATGTCAGGCCTTCAAATGGACCTGCCAAGCCTATGTGATATATGTTCCCAAGGCTTTAAAGCTGGAATCCATGGATGCAGTGGTGTTACTTTGAATAATCTGGCAGCATGGGCATGATGCTGCATTTTTTCTCAATTTGCGCATAAATCCCTGGTCACCAAATATAGCTCCTTGCTACATACTTCATCTTAACTACCTTCATGTTTGACCTTCACGTATAGTTCGTGAAGTACGCCACTGCAACATTTTGAAGGAACGATAATTCGCATCCTCCAACATGAGTATTCCGTGTTCCATAGTAAGTCATTGCCTCTTATTGAAGTATGCTTTTTTAGAAAACAGTTTATTTGGCCACACATCTAAAGTATATCTCGCTACCTATACAGTGTATGGTCTCTACGTGTGTAATTGCGTGTCTTATCAAGAATGTGGTAACGAGTCAGCGCGACATACCAATACCAACTCTAGTTTTGCATTCTTTTATTGACTATCTGTTTGTTCTATTAATCTTGAAAGACAATCTACATTTCCATTTTCCTTTGTGTTGCGGTATTTGATATCATAATCAAAACCTTAGCATGCTCTCTGTTGCTAATGTTGGAAGATCTGTCTTAAGACCGAACAAATCAGTTAATGGCTTATTGTATGCAGGGACGGGTCCAGGGGGCTTCGCTCGCATGGGTTTATGTCACTACTCATCAGCCTCTTATTCGTCGTGCAAAATATGGTTATTAACGACGTCTAAAACTTT
>JAODAF010658388.1:0-19817 GCA_027574765.1 Molpadia intermedia
CCACCGTTTAAAATCAATCAATATCCGACCACGTATCTCTCTTTTAATTCCAATCAATATTTCCCTGTCAGGATGTCTTTTCTTAAAAAACAAATTGACACCGTCTATACCAAATAAACTATTTAACAATACCAAATATAAATAAAACCCTTGTCCATGCATGACCCCTCTATTCCTGGGTGTGGAACCACGCGTATGAAGAGATTCCCAGAAAGGAAAAACTGCATACCAACTTCACTTTGAAATATTTCGTATACCCACTTTAAGATGACAGCCAAAGACCTGCATCATTTACAACGCTTACTAACTTACCTTGTTGATACACCTATATAGCATATTCTAACCTACTAGCCCTTTTCTCGTAAGGAAAAGTGGTCACGTTCACATGGATGTTACCTCAACTTGGTAACGCGTGACGTAAAACAGTTCTTGAACCAAACCAGATGTATGCTGATCTGATTGGTTGCATGCTGCGCAATCTCGCCGAGCCTATCAACCGCGAAGCACATACAGAAAGCTACGCTGGGCCTCTGCTTCCAGTTAGGTTACTCCATAACATTATATTTCTCCCTCAATGCGCTCTGTGGTGTAGCAATAAAATCGTCTTTAAAAATATCACCGAGGTAATCCATGGAGCACCTGGGCAGTCTAGGGTTTGCTTTGACATCCCAGAGAAGATTAGATTTTCCATAAAAGAATTGTTTTGGCTTTTACTAACAACACTAATTGAACACAATTCAACACTAATTAATAGTAAGTGCTACTTGTATCATCAATTATTTAGCTTCCACTCATCTGATTGGCTAAATCGCTATGACGTAGTTTTCCATTCACGTTTTACAGTATGATGTCATGGAGGTTTGAGTTCGCGACAGTTTGTATTGACCTGGTTTCCTGTCTCATAATAACAAGGATGCCTGCTATGATTGTTGGTATCGTGTGTGTACATGGTATCGTGGTGTAGTCAAGGAAGGGCATTACAGAACCACCCCCATGAGACCAACCGAGAAACAGAAGACCTGCAGGGGAATAGCAATAAATTAATTTTCATTAAGTTTCATTGCTCTTAGTCCGAAAGATTTTTGAGGACATATGTGACCAGTTCTCATTATATATCTATTTTTAAATGGTTTTATCAAAGGATTATTACAGGCCTACTCGTAATTTATAACCGGGAAGACTATATAGTACGATTGGTGACCATGCTCAAGCTGTAGCTGATCATGGTATGTTGCGGTTGACAAACCCAGGGCTGCCCATGTTTATCTTTCTACTGAAAAAGGACCTTCAAATGCAGGCTCATATTATTCTTAACAGTTAATATATTTAACTCGTTACTATAACAATAGTTGTTACATTTTCACCACGTCCCCATAAAATCGCGATGCCCTTCTTCCCAATTTTTTTACATAATACAAAATATATAAACGAAATATGTTCCCCATTTTGTTTTAGATGATACCACTATATGTTGTTGGGGTCTCCTCCCCACGTACATCCATGCTGTAGGCCACTGACCAAAATCAAACATGTAAAGAAGTACGCATGAAGGCTTGAACATTTACTCAGTAGGTTGTGGTAATTTGATCAACACATATCAAAGAGGGTATTGCTATAGTTCCTGGTTAGTTGGTTGTTTTGGCCTTAGACAATCCTCACCATGTACTCGAATGTACTATAATTTTCAACCGTTAAAACAGCTATTATTTAAAAACGGCATAGGGTGACTAGATAACAACAATGATATTGAACGCGACAAGTTGAGGTTGAGCGACCACCTCAATACGCGAGTCAAGCATATTAGACTGGTCGGATTTTGGAGAAATCATACTTCTAGAGGCATTTTGGGGGAAAGTTGACATACCACTTTTTTATATAATTTGGGGCGCAGAATCCATTTTTGCTGTCTGTCGCGCTCTCCGAGCACTCTATGCTACTCAAAATGGCGGAAAACAAAATGGCTGACATCGAGGTAATTTTGATATTCTTATTGTTGTACAATGGTTGAATGGTATGATGTCACCAAACGTGCTCTAAGACACTTGGAAATCACCTCAGATAACATATATATATATTATTAACCGTAATATATGGAGTGTTTATTGCAGCCATCTTGGAATCCAAGATGGCCACCATCGGAAATTATATTTTTCTCATATCGCCATCCATTCTGGGATCACATTTGAGAATCATCATGTTCATCCATTCTTAGGATATTTATGTAAGTGTTCTCGGACTGATGTCAACAAAGTCAACAAATATAGTAATATCTGAACATTTTAAGGCATAGGAATGCCAGTATGCACCCTACATATCACATACTCCCGAATATGACCTTGGATAGCTTACTGCAGGCGAAGTAGGAAATGTGGCCAAACCTGTAAACTAGTGTTTCCAAATATTATTCAGTAAAGAATACAAAAACACAAATTAAAGAAACATGTTGATTTAAAATAATAAAGTAAGATTACAAAGCTGTTTCGATGTACCGTAATTATCCTTTGAAATACGTTTATCACATTACTTCAATGCAGGTAGCAGTTTTGCAGAGTCCCCTATAATCGTATAGCAATTGTTTACAAACTTACACTATATATCATATAATATATATGAGTAGATGAATTTATGCAGTGTAATATAATATACTCCACTGTGGCTACTACTAGTTAAGTTAAATATGCCAAACACAAATTTCTAGCCGAAGAAAATGTTGGGCAGAGTCACTAATATCAACCTGCTACTTGGTGTAGAAGTTGTGATATGCCAAAATGATTTCATATGGCGGCCATCTTGGAATCAAAGATGGCGGCCATAAGCACGTGTTATATTATAGCCAAGAGAATATATAGATGTTTCCATATGTATTAACTTATTAAGGCACTGTTGCTGTGATCATTCTGCTCTGTGTTGTGATTTATATTAATACGTGTGCAAAAAATGTTTTTCGCCATTTGAGGGGTATAGAGTACCCGGAAATGATGACAAATAGCAAAAATGGATTATGCGCCCCAAAATTAGGTTAAAAAGTGCTTTGTCAACTTTCCCCGAAAATGCCTCTAAAACTTTATAGAAGCATATATCTGGAATTTCCGTCCAGTCTATACGAACTATTCACACTTCTTCGAAAATTCGGGGTATCATAAATTGTAGTTTATGAACAATGTCGGTACCGGGTTGGTTGCTTGTTTTGGCCCGCAAAGATCTATACAATGTTGTTACTGGTACTACTGTGATTATGTATTCGAATGTACTATATTAACCCTCTTTTCAATTATTACAATACACGTTTAGTATTTAACAGCGGCCTGGGTGACTAGCAATAATGATATTGAACACGACATTAATGTTAAACTCGTGTGTTATGATGATAGCGACCACCAGAAATAAGCAGGTCAAGTATTCGAACACTGACACTCTTGATAATATTCGGGGTATAATAAATTGTAACTTATGGACAACTTTGGCGCTGATTGAGTGTACACGGTAGCTGCTAGACTTGGGCCAGGGTAAGGTTACCAGTCACGTAATATAAACTGTTACTAGCTCACCATGGTTTATTGTTTATAACAACATTCACCAATGTTTATTGTCATGTGTTACCAACTTGTGTTGCAAATGCGACATTTTAATACGCCCACTCGCTCATCCTGCTGGTTGCCGAATGCGCGCTTAGAGTAATTATGGAGTCTTCAAACACGTATAACATACCCTTTGGCTATACTAGACTCACAGCCGTAAAACGTGTTACGATGTTAATAATAATTTATATTGTAAAGAAATCAGAGACTGACTCCCACCTTTGTCATTGTAACGTTTGTTCTGTCTTGCTCCTGTGACGTAACTAGGAAGTCGTCGTATGTCACGGGGGATCGGAGATCGGCTGCATGATATCCTAATATAATCGAAAATAACTTACTCCCCAACGACAGTGAGAGGCCTCTTGTTGGGTTTCCCTGATTGTTGAGGCTTGTATGAATCAACAGAATACTGTCTGATTGTTGCCGGAAAATAATGATTTAGTCCCATTAATGGATTGAGAAACCGCAGACCGCGGCCTCCTCGTGTACCCAGTGCTGGATTAATAGTAGGGAAGACCTATGGCCAATGTGAATGTGCAACATAATTTCTTAATCCGTAGTATAGCACATATTTTTAATCCTACAAACCATGACAAACATATTGAACGCCGGAATATTGAAAATCTTATAAAAAAAAGATAGCCTTATTAGTCTATATATACCTCACTCAAACACCCAGTTAGTTTAATCTTTGCTGGTAGTAAATATTACGTCATCTTCCAGTGTAGTAAATATGGTTACTAACATCTGTTACTGACATCATAGTATTCCTATTGTGGAAGAATAATGTGTTGACTATATGACAAAAGGTACAATGAAGAAGGATATGTTTTTGTAAGTCTTATCCACATTTCAGCATCATACATCGTGCATCTGTAACCTGTGTTTTGAGTCATGGTTGACTGCATGGCACGTTTCCCTGCCCAACACCAACACGACTTTAAATATACTATTTCACCAATTTATATCATTAACGGCTTTGATATGCAATGCTATTTCTTTTTTAACGACGACCATATCACAAGTTCTAACAGCACAATGTTTAAACTTCGTACTGTACACAAGTGTTTTGTTTGTATATTTGGCCCTGCAAAATGTTTCAATTGAAAATGTATCTGGTTATAAAAGGCTGTTGACGTAACCAGTAGCGGCATTTGGAAATAATTTATACCCCTTCCCCAAAGAGATGCCTAATAAGTCAACTCCCTTCTGTAGAGACGACTGTCTGTGCCGCTGTCCAACATGCAAGTAGTAATTATGGAACCAATGTTTTTCATTAATTAATATTTTAGTTAAACATTTAATGACCGTTTACATCCGATGAAAACTTTTAAAAAAGGTCAAATAACCTAAAAGTATCTGTTCAAAATCTATTGATACAATGTTCAACAGGTACCGTATCAATTGAATTTTCGGCGGGAGAGTCAACATTAGACTTAACCTAGTTTTATCATCACAACTGTAGTTTCTGCACAGAAAATCGGAGCAGGTTACAATTTCCATACCTCGCCAAAGTACTACTCGTCTATTGGCCTACATAGTCACACATTCTTTACTTCCGATTTTTTGACCTATCTGATGATGTGTTTGATTACAATGTAGAAACACAACCCTGAGTATTTATAAACAAATGCAAAGCAAATCCTTTCTGTTGAGGCACAGTAAACCTGACGATTTCCGTGGGTATGTCTTACTTGTTTGTGTCACATTAGGAACGTTGATTTTGATATGGAATCTAATTCGGGTGCAGAGAGGTTCAGTATCTCTTTCTGGGCTGTTCCCATGGATGAGCTTATAATGAGAACAACATTAAGATGTCAAAGGTTATATCTAGTAAAACCATTAACCCTGTTGTCACATGGAGCTCCAAGGTTTCTAACCACCGCCGTAAATTGGTCACGAACGCCCTCATATTCGTTCATCTTGCAATTTCAGCAATATGAATTATCTTTTTATAGCCTTCCATAGTAACATGACACATGACAAGGGGACCGGTCCTATACCCATCCCCACCCAAAAAGAAAAAGAATCGTACCACAATAAAAAATAAAAGATAAAGAAGAGGACAATTGCGGAGTTGCAGATCTCATCGCCATCACGACATGGTTATGCACATTTGGGGCTTCAATGCGCAATACATGTGATATATATTAGTTGCTCATGTAGATCGATATGAATATACGTTTTTTTTCATATAGGAGTTACTCATCACCTTGAGACTATCTGAAGCTCTGCGTTAATCCAAGGAGAACCGTTCTACCAAGTTTGAAGTTAATGGGTTAAGCGGTTTAAGATGAGTTATAGACGTAAAATTTGTGCTCACAAAGTACATTTGACCTCGTGACCTTTTACTAATTTTAAAATTCACACTTCAATTGACTACAGACCTTTACCTATTGTGTTTAGTCCGACGACAGGGATACCTGAAGAGATGGGCAATCACGCTCAGTGGCTACATGTATGATATTAAATAGAGTTTCACTCAAAAATTGCACACAAATAATGTTTTTTCAGATCTCCCATTGCAAGCACAGTGCCAAAGACAGAGATTGATAACTTGAGCACTAATGAATACAATAAAGTAATTACGAGTCAGGTATAAACAATTTTTATAAATGCTGAACAAATACAAAGAGCTACAGGTATTAAAAGGGTTTTAACTACAGTACCCCAGTTTCCGAATGAAGGATGGAGAAGCGAGATGGGGGAAGGGTTGTTTTTCTCGGTTTTATATTTGTTACATCACTACACCTTGCACACAGTCAATTTCTCTCGTTACTTATCCACTTTGAATTTTCCACAAATATTAAGGGAGATGCACTCAAACAAACAATGACTGAATCGCATTAAGAGGGGGGGGGGGGACCTAACTCCTACAATAATTGATTTCAAGTATTATTGTCATGATTAACTGCCGTCTTATCCCCAACACCATGTTTACGTAAACATTCAAGTTTTAATGGAATCATGGCATCGGGCATGCGTCATCACATAATTATACAATTTCATTTCGACCTTCAAGACAATTATTATTGTATTATATGGATCTACAAAACACTAATTATATTCCTAGTGTTGGAATGCTATTGTCACTTGATATCGGTAGTTATAAGTTGTACCAAGCAATAAAATGTGGTCGCAATGAATAGGTCGTTAACACGCAATACGTCGTATTTACATTACCTAGAGTAACAACTCACACCGGGGTTGAAAACTCGATTAAAATAATTGGTGGTGTGGTTGGTTTCTCAGTAAATCTGCCAAACAGAACTCGCCAAAGAGCCATACTTCTTAATATACCTTTAGGCTAATTAATGTTTGTGTTTTTGTGTTAATGGTGTTTCGAGGAATCGTATTTTTAGAATGATTGCATCATGAAAGATATATCGTCTATTATTAAACAGATGTTGCTAATTACCTGGAGACGTAATAATAGTAGAATAACAATTGAATAGTGAATAGGTTAGAATAATAACTTTTCAAATGATGAATTTCTCTACGAGGGAAGAAAAGATGTAGAAACCAAGCCAACCCAGTCAACCAGGTGGACCGCGGGTGTACCTGGCGACAGGTGAGGGATATATTAACAAATTGACGACGGTGGTACCGTCTTAGAAGTTCCACATAGGATTTCCAAGGGGTGTGAGAAGAGGTGTGCCAATACTTATTATTTGGAGGTCCATCCAGGCTCCAGTAGGCTAAGTTAGTCTGCCCCGATAAGGGGGAGGGGTGATGGAACGCCTCCTTTTGCTCCACCACTAAATTCGGCCTAATACTATAAAGGAGTTTGTAGCTTTGTGATTTTTTTAACACTTACCTGACCCTGTACATCATTTTATTACGCGTTATTTGATATGTCCAGTTTTCATTTGTTGGTTATTAGCTAATGTTTGCATTCTACAGATGTCCTTCTGTTCTTGCGTTTGTTATCATCAAGGTCCACAGCATTGCACTTCTCCCCTATGGCCGTCTACGTACTTAACCGTCAGTAATGTAACATGTGACATTACGCAGCAGTGTGATAGGATATAGGAGTACTGTACTAAGCTCGTTTTATGAGAAGCAAAGGAATAATGTTACACGCTTACGGTAACAGTTCAAAGTAATTGCACAGGGTCCATTTCATGTAGAGCGTCATTTGAACCTCTCACGAGAGCCCCATTTAATTCCGCGTCTTGTGCGATTAATAAGCACAACGTAACCGCTATAAAAACTGTAGATCATATTATTTCGAGGGAGTGGATGGGGATTACTTTTCATATGTGTATCCGTTGCTGTTACCAAGCAGTATCGATGGCGTAGCACCGGGTGGACGGTCGGCCAGAAACTGGATAATAGCATGACCCGACGGGGCACCGTAGGCTCCTTATCCCATTGATCACGAACTATAGCATTCCTCCCGGCTGTGGCTGGATTATCCGGCTGTTTCTCACAGTTTCGAGGTCGCCGTCCAACTGTGAAGACGTGTGTACATTCTACTCGTCATAACTGAGCCATTTGGTTCACTTGTTCAGTGTTTTTAATTAGATAACAATTACATTGATACAGTACGTGCGCTGACACTACTGATTTTACTACAGAGAATGTTCATTAATATCTACAAAAATCAACAAATAAATCAAATTCCTTTTTTTTGTTATTGTCGGTATAGTCATCACTCAGCAATTCATTATATATACATATATTATATACATATACGTATTGCATACATACAATATATATTATACTATATATAATATATACATATACCCCGAGTGGCCAGTTGGTAAAAGTCAGAAACTGTAAGACAACGCTGCTATATAAGAAGGAATGTTCGGATCTTGAAAGAGATACAAATTTAGCAAAATGTCTTGGTGAATGAATTTAACACGGATTATATTGAAACTACAGACATGAGTTTATAATTTGCATGGTGACGCGTTTAAAGCCCGCATTTGGCCTCTTTTGCCGTCTCTTTCACCCACCCTCCGTCACCCATCTTCCACCCCATCCTCCACCACCCACCTTCCATCACCCATTCTTCACCACCCATCCTCCTACACCTACAGTTAAACTACTTTAATATATATTATACTTTGGTGTATTTAATCTTCATGATGTTAGTAACAACGTTCGAAATATCATATTTGTTAGTTTAATTTGTGACTGCCTGTTTTCAATATGACCTAACCTATAGTACACAAAGACCAATGTAATGGTATTTCCGGTTTCTTTCTTTATCTCTGAAATGAGTTGCCACAAGGGACAATACTGTGACATGTCCCATCAGACAAACTATAGTCTAGTCATAAATTATATTCATAAATACTTACTCCTAATATCATTTCTTAGGCTTGTGTCAAGATAGAATGTTAAGTGACGTGATATGCCTTACTGAGAGAGATGTGTTTTTCCTGTTCATGTAATGTATCGATGAAAACCTATCACTTGCCACATACTGCCAGAAAAAAAACTGAATTATGAGTTTGTTTCTTAAAACCAAATCTGTATTTTGGGATGTGATATTTTTTATAGTCGCTTTATACCTATTAATTACTAAACCCATGGCAACTGTCTTGGACAAAGCAAACGCTATATATAAATGCAACTGTATTGATTGGTAAGGGAATTACTGTAACCCTCTTGTAGCAACTCGACACTAGAGGCTTTTCTCTCGATGGAGGATAACAGAAAGCATACACGTCTTAAGACGTCCACGCGAAACTCGAAACTGCCCATATTTTGAACAGGGAAATGTCCCACGATTGCAATGAAGATTTGTGAGATAGGCTAGGTGGTTACATTGTCATATTTTCAAAAACTCTATTGCTTTTCTTTGTTTGTCATTTCTCATGATTAAATGGTGCTTTAACTAAAATCCATCGGTACTAACTAATGTGTAACAAAACATTTTACAAACACCATTGTGTACAAGTAAAACAGTTGAGATAAACGAAAGAAGTACATTAGAAATCCAAACACTATCGGTTTTGTGACGTCTTGTTTAGACTTGATCATGCATATGAAGAAACATAAAAACAGAGGTTTCTCGCGCCCGGAATAGGCCTATATGTTTTATTTATTAGTGCAATAATAAATATGAGATAAATATGTAAGTGAAGTTTATTCTAGTTATTAAAAGCGAGTTATTGATATTTGTTGACTATTTAGTGTATTTATTATTTATAATTTTGTGTCTTAAAGCAAATAATACTCCTCATATTTGTTTACAACCCACCGGATATATCGCAACATATTGCACTACACAAACGTAACACGAGTGTATATAAATAGTAAACTACCAATGATTCAAGTTACTTTCTGCCAAATTAGATGGTCAAGTCTCACTCTTACAAGGGCTTCTGTAAATAATATGATGCTAACATCATATGTGGCAATGATATTTGTGCCATAGAAATATGTAGAGGGCGCTTTACGCATTGTGTTGCATTCGTCGACAATGCCAGTTCAGCTGTATTTTTAAGAGCTCAATGTCGTAAGTTATCAATCATGTCGAGGTCGAGTTGCCCCATATGTTACGCCAATTACTAATCGTTATATAGTTTGGAGACATATTTTCCTCGTGGGAACGCTTGGATTGGTGGGATTGATTTTTAATTCTTAGTAAGAAGTTGGGTCATGTTTAAGGCTAGGGTTAATTGGTTAGGCTCATAGAATTTAAGTATCTGTATGTAACGGTAGGCTAACCAATGGTTATCAGGGTTGTTTGCTTTAGAAATCAGGGTTTATGACGTCACGCAGTGGCGTGAGTGTAGTTAACGAAGGGAAGCGTGTGTTTTATGCAGGGTTTGTTCGTATGTTAAAATGTAGTAAATGATGCTATATCAGTGCATGTCATTTAATCATTAATGTAAGGTGATATTTAGTTGATTTATTTGTTAGTGTATGTACTGTAGTTTTGATGCGTTTACTACAGAGTCAGTTATCAAAGCCAATTCAAGTTTTTGAGTTTTGAATTTCGACACCCTATGAAAGTATGATGTTTCCCGACGCCACTCGGTCATCGTACGCTCTGTTTTGCATATGTTTTGTTTGCCTGCGTGTCATAAGAGTTGGACATGCGCACATCTCAATAACAAACTGAATGAAGTTTGTCATTGACTTGAGCGTTATCCAATAACATTTTCTCGTTTAACGCTTGACACCATGGCATCTAAAGAGAACTGTCGTTTATGTGATCATTATAATCATTTGAGATGATCATGGAGGCTTTTAACTACTGCTATGGGAATTTTTGCGTCATTGTAAAGTTCAAAGTTGTATTTTTGGCAGGTTCCGCTATGAAGTTTAAGATTGCTTAATCATACACAAATGGTATATCAAACATTCAAGGTCTGCTCGAATAAACATAGTGATAGAATTGTTCAGATTAATCAGACATTTATTGCTCAGAGCTTTATTATACTGATAAAATATAAAATTTAGTTGTGCATTATAATAGTTTAATGATATCAATAATATTCTTGATTATTAATCATAAACTACGGTAATTATACTGTAAAGGCGTATCCAGTTAATGGGCAGAGTTACATTAAAAGGATAGTCCAGAGGAAAATCACATTTAATCTAAAGCTTAGAAATAATTAAAAAATCATGCACCGCATGACCACTTCAAGGAGTATTCCTTCATACTTGCGAAATACATCCAAACGTACCGCCATTTTATCGCTCTGGCAAACATCCTGAATATTAGTTGCACCTTCAATGATGACGTCACGAGCCCACTTTGGGTAACCGATAAACACACACAAAGCTGTTGTCAATGTGCCTATTTCACGTCTTCGTATGTTCGAATAAGCCATCAAAAAGCAATAAAAAAGTTTATTCTCAATTTCAACTCAGAGAAAGAACCAAGAAAATGTCTCGCATAGCTCGCATGTCTCGCATGTACGGTACTAAAAACTTAACAAGTTTCTGTTTCGATCTTCTAACTTAGACTACAAATAAGGCGTCAAACACACAATAATTAATATAACAACAATCTATTCAGCCTCATGTCTCGATCTACCAATATCAGAGTGCGGTGGTTTATAACTAAAACAGTTACTCATCATCTTATGTGAGATATGCAATTTACACTTGTTACACCCTTCCTTCTTTAAGAAGAAAGAACATATGCAAGAACAAAGCTACTTGCTTTTAAACTTTAAGAAAACTTATTTACAAGAATATGTACACTCCCCTTAGTCACAACAATCACACCCACTTTTATGCTTGCACTTCTTCTCAATTTTTGAGAGTGTTCATTTGCTGTAACTAGATTCTGCAAATGTTCTAACATGTTTTCTGTCTGATTTGTTGGAAGGTTACTCTCTGATTGATCTTTGTTGCCTAATTGTACGTGATTGTCCATTGGTTGTTGGTTTACATTGTCAGGTGGTTCAAGAAGTAACTCGGTTTTTCGATGATTGGTTCTCTTGAAGCACCCAGATGTCTCCTGTTGCGCCGAAATTCGCGTCCATCCTCTATAATGACTTTGTACGAGCGTTTGTTGACTCTTTTCATAACACGTCCTTTTCCCCACGGTTTCTTGTGATCAGTTGGTTGAATTTGAACTTCTGTCCCTCGTACAATTTTGGAAGAGGTTTTGCATTACGGCTATAATAATGCTGTTGCTGTTTTCTCCTTTTCTTTTTCTGTTGTTTGACATCCTTGATAACCTTTGGTTTTAGTAGTTTCCTGGAGATGCGCAAAACAGTTCTGGTTCTTCTGCTAAAGTGTCTCTGTGCAGGTGACGAAGAAAGTCCTTCAGTAAGCGTGTTTCTCCAGCTAAGTAGACTGAGATAATAGTCTTGCTTGTCATCATTTGCTTTCTTGATTAAGTTTTTGGCAGTTTTGATGGCGTTTTCAACGTTACCATTACTTTGTGGAAAGAATGGTGAGCTGGTAATGTGGTCAAATTGGTATGATGAAGCAAAATTGGCGAACTCACGAGAACCGAATGGCGGTCCATTGTCTGATTGTACCTTTACTGGTATGCCAGGATTTGAGAAGTATCGTTTCATGATTTTGATCACAGCAGCTGCATCTTGCTTGTTTGACAGTTTGTCCACTTCAAAATAATCTGAATAGTAGTCCACCATGCAAAGGTAATTTTTACCATCCAAGGTAAAAATATCCACACCTACTTTCTCTCCTGGATTATCTGAAATATTGTGGTTGAGCAATGGTTTTTCTGTTGTTTAGTGCGGTATGAATTACAGATACTACACTGTCCGACATAGTCTTTAAGTTCTTTGCTCAAGTTTGGCCAATAAACCGTATCTCTTGCTCTCCTGAGGGTACTTTCGACACCGGTATGGTCATTGTGTAGCTTTGCTTTAATGTCGTCTCTAAGATATGCTGGAATTACACATCTTAGTCCTTTGAAAATTAGACTGTTCTGAACCGATAGTTCATCACGAATTTGGAAGAATGGAGCCGTTCTTGGTGGCAAAAGCTTTCTATTTTCAGGCCAGCCCTCTCTTATGAAGCCAATTATTCTTTGACAAACAGTGTCCTCCTTTGTCGCTCTCTGTATTTGTTCAAGGGTCGCTTCACTTACTACAAAAGTCTACCATATTGACATGCTTAGTTTCTGCTTCCACTGAAGAACGTTCCTCTTTGCAAAGATATGCAAGCGAAAGGGTATCGGCAAGATACCTTTCCTTTCCAGGCTTGTACGGTATTTCGACATCATACTGCACCAGTCGAAGAAGTAATCTCTGAAGTCGTTTCAGGCAGTTGTTATTGTTTTTTGCAATTGAAACCAATGGTTTGTGATCAGTCCATAAAGTTATCTTTCTTTCATACGTAAATTGATGGTTTCTCTCCAATCCAAAGATAAGTGCGAGCAGTTCCTTTTCTATTTGAGAATATCTAGTCTCAGCTGATGTTATTGCTCTGCTTGAAAATGTAACTGGTTGACCATTCTGCATCAAGGTGAATCCTAATCCTTTCTCTGATGCATCTCCTTGTCCTTCAGTTTCACATTTAGGATCGAAGTATCTCAGTACTGGTGTACTACCAACACTTTGCTTGACTGGCTCAAAAGCTGCTTCTTGAGTTTCACCCCATGTCCACTTTGCATCTTTTTGTGTGAGTCGACGAAGAGGCTCACACATATCTGAGAGATCCGGTAGAAATCCGGTATTTAGCCATTCCTACGAAGCGTTGAACTCCTGCAATGTCGGTTGGCTTTGGTATTTTAACAATTGCCTCAATTTTCTTTGGATCAGCCTTAAGACCATACTTAGTGACAACATGTCCAATGAAGTCCACTTCCTCACACTTAAATGCGAACTTGTCTCTATTAAGCTTGATTGACTGCTTTCTACATTTCTGGAGTAGTTTGGTCAAGTTTCTGTCGTGATCTTTGCATGCTTCTGCTTCAGTTTCGCCTTTACCAGTAATTAAGATGTCATCTGCAATAATGTGGACACCTTTCAGTCCTTCGAGGTTCTGGTTTAACCTTTGCTGAAAAAGCTCGGGAGCTGGACTAATACCAAATGGCATTCTCTTATATTTGTATCTTCCCCACGGGGTTTGAAATGTTGTCAGTTTCGAAGATTCATCATCTAACTCGCATTGAAGAAATCCTTCTTTCAGATCGGCCTTACTAAAAACTTTGACATCACTTAAGCTTGTAAAATGTCATAAATGACTGGTAATGGGTAATGTTCCCGTTTTAATACATTGTTTAATGGTTGTGGATCGATACACACACGCAATTTTACACTAAGTTTAATTATGCTAACTAAACTTGAAACCCAATCGGTCGGTTCTTCGACCTTTACAATTACATCCATGTGCTCAAGTCGTTTTAACTCTTCCGTTGAGCTTTGGTGTAATAGCTATGGAAACATGTCTTGGAGGTATGATTACTGGTTTAACGTTATGATCTGTTTCAAGATGTACTTTACCTGGCATGCACCCTAGGCCCGAGAATACATCATTATACTCTTTTATCACATTCTCTTTACTTAGACCTGATGGTGATGCTACATGTATCTGGTTATTTTTAATTTGTTTTATGTGTACCTCATTGACATCTGTTTCATTAGTCACATTATCTACGTTTTTATACCACAGTTTGATAAGTTTCATTTGCTGACATGCACGTGACCCTAATAATGGTACTTGGTTATCCCCATTCACAACAACAAATGGCACAGAATACTTTTTCATAGTCTTCATATTCACCAACTTCAATTTACATGTACCAACAACAGGCATTTCTGCATTGCTATACATGGTTAAATTGTAATGCTTAGGGTCAGTAAGCTTTGTACCCTCTGGGATATACCTGACAGGAATGACATTGCATGTTGCACCTGAATCAACCTGAAATGCTACATGTTTTCCTTGAACTTTGCATAAATCTTAGTCTCAAAAAAACATTTCTTTGACATGTCAACACTATTTACATCCTCCCCTTGTAAAGTTACTGAAAGCACCGATTCACTGGAATCATATCTCGTCTCTGTCACTACTATCACTTTCATGTGTCAAATCTACCTGTTTGACTGATTTATGATGACCCTTGTGACTATGTTTCTTTGTTTTAGCTTTGCCGTTGTCTTTCGGCACTCTACATTTCACTGCAAAATGGTTCAATTTTCCACAATTTGAACACAATTTACCATAGGCAGGGCATTTCTGCTTATCAGCCTCGTCAGCTCTGCCACAAAATTTACACTCATTTACCCATTTAACTGTAAATTTTGATCTAGGTTTTTTATTTACTGCATTTGCATCTGTATTTTGGTCACCCATAATTTGTGCAGCAGCTACCTCTGCGGCTTTACATGTATTGATACACGTTTTCAAATCAAGGTTAGGTTCTTGTAATACTTTCTTTTGGGTGTTTCTATTGGATATCCCACATACAATTCTGTCACGGATCATTTGGTCCTTCAATGCACCATAATCACATGAAGACGCATTGATTCTCAGTTTAATAATAAACTCATCAAACGTTTCATTAGGTTCCTGAACACAAATGTTAAATTTGTACCTCTCATAAATGACATTGGTTTGACCAATACAATAATTCTCCCATAGTGCAAGAATCTTTGACAGTTTAGAATTATCTGCCTCAGATTCATACGGAAAGGCATTATTTAGCATCCCCATTCCAAGTTTGCTATGCTAGTTCCCACTGTCCCACTGAGCTGAACCCAATAATAACACACAAACTGAAATTTACAATTGGCTCTCAACAATTCCATGGTGCCCTTAAGGTAAACAAATGGCTATCTATTTGAAGTTGCAGGCCAGTAGCCAGGTTGTTTACTAAGGAAATCGATTTCCCGTCTGTTAGGAAGTGTAGCGCCGGGGAGAGAGGTTTTAGAGAGGGGGTTCTCCCTAATTTATTTTGGAATAATTAGGGTGCTTAGATGCACAATGGTGCAGTATTTTGCAATTCTTAAAGTAAATTTATATTCAAGAATGTTAATCCATTGAGTAATATAAATTTATGGCGGACTTTTTTCTACCATAGTGTACAGTTTATGCAAAACATTAATTCTGGACGGCCCAAAACGAGCACTATGGTTAGGCCTACACCGTCATGTTCTAGGAGACCTGCTTAGCAAGTACAATTTGGGGCAATGGAAATTCGAGCAAGACACATTTAATCCGGATTGATCTTTAAATAGAAAGATGATTATGATTTGTACTTCTTTGGAGCTGATCCATGCATGCCTGTCTACGTGCCAGGTCGGAACTCTATATTCCGCGGGGGATCGTCCGACGGACACCCCTGGCTACATGCCTGAATTGTGAAATTCATTGGGTAAAATTTGAAGTTACTACTGTCAAAGACGAGAAATCAAACTACTGTATATTAAAAGAGTGTCCTTTCTTTGAATTTCTTTAACAAAATCAGCAGAATCAATTGTTTTTATAACAAAACATGTTATATTTAACAAGTCTCTTTGCAAAATATAACGAACATATATCAGCTGCTCAATTTTAACACAATATATACGTGGGAACAAAAGTTTGGTCAGTCTGGCGCTCTGCTTTTATTTTTTGAGTAATGACATTGTGAACAGTGAGCACATTTATTAGGAGAGATGGGTTTATGTTATCAATTTATTAAGCATTTTGTTTACATTTTCAAACTGCTTGCAAGGCCTAACATCTGGGGGTTGTTTGTATAGGGCAACCCCCTGGCCAAAAAGTGGGAGTTATAACCCCTCAACCCCCTGTTTCTCCGCCTCTGCTGTTTACCTAAATAATTCCACACAAAGTGTTACTCCTCTCTCAAAAGTTACCGCTACTCAATATTGCTCAAATAGAGTGAATGGTGCAATCGGCTATTTGAATATCAAAGTTGTTAACATAATCTTTATAGATATTTCGGGTCATTTAATTCCAATTCACTAAAGACGCATCTCTCTTCGTTCAAGTTTTGATGAATATGTTCCAAATTTGTTATATATGATGTTGAAATAGTAGCAAATAAAGTTTTTGATATTTTCTTGTCGAAAAGCGATATTTTCTGCCCATATTTAGTGATGTTTAACTCACAAGTATTTTGATAGTTCGGGTGAAATATGCGTCAATTTTTGAATTGCTCTTATTCCCTCACCTTGTGCATGCTGGAGTTGGAATTTGGTGTAGGTCTATACTTAATGAGGGTGGAAGGAACGATGGGAGGGGGTTGGGTTGGGTTGTAGTAGCGTCCAAATTTGGACGCCAGTTACATTTTAATTTGCATTTACGCGTCTACATCCAGCCCTGTAGAGAATAACAATATAGTCGTCACCTTGAAGAAGTAAGTATGATTGGAGTTCGAAAGATAGAGTGATGCATCTAAGTTGTTCGGGAGTCCCGGAAAAGTGTCCGAAATTTTGGTCCAAACTCCAAGTTTAAAGACGTAGTTGTCCCGAAAGACGTACGTTTCACCGTCAAGTGTACGAGTTACGGTGTCGACACGACCATTACAGGAACCATTGTGTGACGTGGTGACCTCGGGCTCTCCAGTTTTTTCTCCTGTGTAGAAGATTAAAGATAAACACGACTGATCACATCGCTCTATTTAAAATGCATGAGTACACTTAAATCATGGGAGAGCATCGGGTTCCGTCATCCGTCAGAGGTAGTGGGTCTTTCTCCGGGCGCGCCGGTTCTTCTCCCACACCGGTCCGAGGCTTGTCATGCCGAATTTGGCGAACAGTCGACCGACAAGGCTGGCTGCGCGCCACGTGAATCACCCATCCTGATGGAAACACATAACTACACTACCTTGTTTTGATTATAGCATGGTAGATAGCCAAGCCAAGATAATGTCCTCATTGAGCAATTGAATCATCTTGGGAATTAGGAGCCAATGGAATACATGAATAGCAACGCATTCTGTAGTGATTGGGTGTGTTAGCATTTTGCAATTTTGGGTGTATACACCGCACCCTCATGTTTTGCATACTATGGGACGCGGAAGGGTCTAACCACTTATGTTGTCTATAGGCAACGTAATTGGTTGGTAATTTTTTGACATTTTAAAATGAGATATTTAAAACTTGCAAAGTTGTTTTTGATAGAATATTTTTAACATTGGCAAATATATTTTACATTTAACAATCATATTAAGTTGTCCTCGGATCATATCAATGTTTAAAGCTACCGCAGGCCTATTATAGTATGAAATTCTTGAACAGACGATATAGCATCTTGTCAACTTAAGTTTGAAATAGTCTAGTCTAACGTTATACCAAGTATTACTGTATACGTATACTCATGCACACTGTTCGGTACTGTGTATGAATTAAGCCATACAGCAGCTGAAAGATTGAGCTTAGTTGTATATAACAGCAGCTGTATGTAATGTTATTTTGAGAAATACTGATTGTGTGTGGATCAATAACAGGTTATTAACGGATGGCTAAATGTTGCAGAATTCTCACTTTTGATGTGCCTATAAACCCCTTATGTACCAACGTGTTTTATTTTTGGAAGCCGACAAAGAAATATCACATGACAGCTTAGCTATAATGTCATCAACATTCTACGGATGCCGCATTTGACCACGGTAAATGAAGATTCGGGGCCACTGTCTAAACTGATGTACAGTCAAAGCAGTTTGGTACATAAATAGGTAAGAAAATGTATATGTACCGTAAAGATACTGGATTCCAGCGATATCATCGGCATGCAGAGTAAAGTTAGGCCTGTAATTGTAATACGGCCACATTACTGTTTCGTTTATATCGGAATGGTTAAGTCCAAGGCAGTGACCGAATTCATGGACGGCTATCCACTTAAGGTTGTACTCTAGACGAAAGTAAAATATAATAATAAACTAGACTGCGCTTTAACTTTAAGACAGCCTTTCTCAGAATTAACGAGATTGTGTCCCACCATAAATAAAATAGTAATCAGGCGCCCCACTATACGCGTAACTTCATGGTTTTGGGCAAAGCGTAACACAAAATATTCGGCTTCAGGACACCCATCGATGGCCGGAAATGGCACTCATAAATTCCTTTTATACAAGCACCTGAAATATTTAAATGGCTACCATATTGATTAAAATACAGGGAATGGGAGAGGAGCCTAATAGGGAATCCTTTTTTAAAAAGATTTTTTCTGTCCGATTTTGGTGAGATTTCTTGCTTTTTTCTGTTATTTTTTACTGCTACATGAAAACCCCGGACGTCCCATCTGGGTTTTAAAGCGTTCCACCAAGTGGGACGCGTTCCACGGTTTGCAAACCGATGTACTAAACGATTATCAGTGGATCTTTAATTTAGCCAAATATAGTTCAGCGCCTAGCCTAGCTAACGAGAGCGAGAGACAACAACTCTGAAGTATAAATAACGGCAATAAACATATTAAGCACTCAAAAAAAACATCAATGTATTCCAAAGTACAAATCCTAAAGAAGTTACACTGAGGCTTATTCATGTTGAATATTGTAAATCAAACTACACGTAAAGTGAAAGACTATCGTTGATAACATGGTGAAAATTCAATAATTCAAACTTCAATAGCAATGGCGAAGGGATTCACCATCATATTGGCTTTAACAGTTCTATTGACTACAATCAAGCGGACAAATGCATACAGTAAGTGGTGTTTTGAATCAAAATAACATACCGGTACATTTACCTAAATAAAACCAATACATATCGTACTGTGTACAATAGGGGAACGAACGCATCGTAATTCGAGGCAACTTATACAACTATTTTTGTCCTGTGACACTATGCAATACACCTTCTGTTATCTCCTCGTCTCATTAGAGCGGCGATA
>JAODAF010658389.1:2156-12640 GCA_027574765.1 Molpadia intermedia
ATAGTATGGAACGCCAAAACGACAAATTCCTATTATACGCCATTTCTATGATTCAGAAAACGAACATGTTAAAGTTCGATATTAATGTGTGCACCCAGCAAATCGAGATATGCAGACAGGCCATAATTCAAATTTCCTAAACCAAAAGTCCAAATGCATGAATTTAGGGTACCGTATATGGCGAAGTTTGACTAACCTAGCTCTTGCTCACCACGCTCTTAAGTTTCTGGACCTGCATTAATATATGCAGATTACATTGAAGGTAACTATGGAAAGCCGAGACAGTAATTCCTATCACGAGCCACGTATATACTTCTTTTTTTTTCGATAATGAGATTATAATTTGATATGCATAGCATATAGAATTCAAGAGCATTGGATCGATTTTGGTTATATGTTTGGCGAATATTTTATATTCTATATATATATATATTATATTATGTAAATATTCAAGAAATAAAAACTAAATACATATAATACCACAATGACATAGAAAGCGTTAAATAAACGAATGTCATTGACACCCTGTCATGTATACAACACTACGTCAGTTGCATGTGCTCATGCATTTCGTTACACATCGTCAGTTTCTTGTACCCCTGAGAAATCCATGATCCTTCCAGGCTCCATGCATCTCATCAGTTTCATGTATCTCTATACAGATATCTCATGCACCCGTCACTTTCATATACCCCTGGAGAAATCTCATGCACATTCACGCACCCGGTCAGTTCCATATATGCCTACCCCTGGAATAGCATGCACCTCCATTCATCCCGCAGTTTCATGTTTCATTTATTGTCATGCACTACGCCAGATTCATGTACCCCTGAAAATATCTCATGAACCTCAATACACCCGGCAGTTCCATGTACCCTGAACATATACCATGCACATCCGTATGTACCGGTACCTGGATAAAATCATAGTACCGGTCAAAATCATACCATGTTCCCTGAGATAATCTCATGTATCTCTGTCAGTCTCAGGTTACCCTCACGTGATCCGGGAGTGCACACGGGTGCACCCATGCACAGAAATCTTGCGATAATGATGTCGAGCATGTCACTTACCTCAATTTGATTTACGATTAGTTTGTGCCAAATTTTGCCAAAGATTTTTTAAATCAATAGTTCATATTTCGATTCATCTGCAGGAGACTTACCTCGGTATTGACAAAGATTTCTTAGAAGAGGAGATGGGGATTAATGCATCATTAGATAAAGTGGTGATGGTACACGGTTTCATCCCATTCGTCATATTCTTCTACAAAGAAGATAAAGAAGTAAGTTTGACGTGAACTTCAAGGGATTACTGCCATTAACCAATTAAATGGACACGATAAATGCATGGAACATATATGAAAGAGATCGCTATGAATATATGGGACCGTAATATCAGAGAACACGGTAAATACATTGAACATATATGAAAGAGAACACGATAAATACATGGAACATATATGACAGAAACCACAATAAATACATGATAAATACATATATATGAAAGAGATACATTGAACACATATGAACGTTTTCCGAATAGCATATCGCTATATGAAGCTTCCCTAAAACGTTTCGACATTGCTTTAATTTCAGGTAATGAAAGAACTAACGGGGTTCGTGAACGGTATGATGGAAAACTTGATAGTTGGGGATTTTGCACCGGAAGTATCTGTCATCTCCATAGTAACGAAGCAAGAAGTCGACCTATCTGAGTTATCCGTCGATAAAGCAAAACCTTTGATCATACTGTCGTCGTCAAAATCTTGCCCATTGTTTAAGGTAATTAAATATGGCATACAGAGATATTTTTCGGGTTCTTGCCACCAAACGGTCATCTCCCCCAGTACCAAAAGAAATAGGCAATGCAATGCAACATTACACCTGTCCTCAAACATAACGAAGCCAAATGGTACACATATATAAGGATATATCCCAGTGGGGTCGGCAGTGTCTTGTCGTGGCAGATTTTCCACTCTGCCTCGTTACTTATTCCGTATAATTATTATATAACTGTCACGGTAAGAAACTGCAGACCCCATCGGAAATCAAACCCTTCCTACCAGCTATAGGCAATGAGGCCGGACTGGCGGATTGAATGACTAGATAGAAAAACTTAAACCGTGTCAATTTAGGCGCAACTGCAAACAAAATTCTTTGATGAAACTTGTTTGGAAGAGAAAACACTGGAATTAGTGATGCATTCCACGCTGAACAATTGTTAACCTCGAATGGGTCTCGTAGACGGAGACACCGGGAAAGAACAACCACAACGAAAGGTTAAGCATACGAGTCGATGTAAGTTTGAGTCGGTAGATCTGGTTTTAGAATGCCTGATGATAAATTTGATTTAATGAACCTGTCTGTGTTTTTACTAGATATAACTGTGTTATACATTAAATGCGTTATTTCACATGGCCGCTATGGCCTTGTAGAAGTTTTCAACTGATATGGCACCCATCCTGAGATAACAGATGCCCTGGACATTCATGGCCCTCACAAATCTCCTTAACTCTGTCACCATAATAACTGAGAACTGGTCTGATCCCGTAAACGTCCCACTCTCACTCGAATGTCTGTAGTAATCTACACCTGTTCACCATCTATACTATAAGCTATGCTCCTTACTAACCTAGCATACCTTTCGGTGATAATAACAGTGACAGTAATTTGGGATAAAACCCGCCGTCTCAAAATGGCTGTTCTGCACTTTTCGTGAAGGGCGAAGATGCATTATCTTAATGGTGCTTGTTTAAACTTTAAGACTAGGAAGTAGTGCATGATTTTGCTCTGTAAATTATATACACTGTGCACATAGGCGGGGGTGGGGGTGGGGATGTTTAGGACTGTATCCTTTAGGTTTATCCAAATTTGGGCACACTGCGGGAAAATTTCGGCTATATGGCCTACAAGACAAAAATAATTGGATGATTTCACTGTGAAAGTGTCGTCAGGCTATAGTTTATCGGCTCGTATCGTGGTTCAAATTTGGGGATGTGGGTTGGTAGAATGAGTCTCAAACTGTTATGTATCTGTAGCTAGCCATGCCATGACATGTAAAATTCTTATGCGGAAACCACCTTGCAGCTCTTCTTGAAAGTTGGCACGTACGCCTATGATCATGGTCGTCGATCAATTTCCAAACGTCGAGTTATAGAAGGACGTGGTGAGACAATTAATCGGTTTTACGTTAATGATGTCAAGTAAATGGCAAATTACCAAAAGAGAGTTAGTCTAAATTAACTACCCCATCCCCTCACAATCGAAATCAGCTTCAATCTGTTCCATTACTTATATCTGTTCGCCTGTCACGTTTATTGAACCGGATCTCTGAAGGTCAGTAAGGGCCTTTTAGTTTTGCAAACATATCATCCATTCGCTTCTTGTTTCTGTCGTTCAATAACATGAAACTATTTTTTATAAATGACCGGAATGACCCTAAGAGGATCTCTGACCCCTACAAAGGATCTGACCCCCTACAAAGGAACAGATATAGGCAGGTGCTTATATCACAAATCTTTTCATAATCTCTTTGAGATGCGAACCCTTTAGTGAGATTCAGTTTGGCTAAACTGGAAAGTGTTGTTCCTATTGGAAGTAACTCTATTGATATGTACAGAGTGTATTGTGTGTACATGTTGCGTATAGTTCCGCTTTCGTACACAAATGAAATCTACAACCAAAGACAAATCAGCTGTTACCATGAAATGTGAAACATATTGCTCAAATAATACTAAACCAATTCTATTACCGAGAGGAACTAAATTAAGTAAAATTGAAATAATATAAACAGGCTACTAATTGCACTAGGCTAGTACTACTTGATAGGGCTAGTAGTATAGCTAGAACAATTTGGCTGCTTTTTAATAAAACATGGTTCTTCATAAATCATCATTTGTGTTGGAAGGCGTGCGGCTATAACATACTTCGTCCTTTAATTGCTAAATAACCACGATCAGTATGGTAGCATATACGTATATGTTGCTGGAACTACAATCGTCTATATAGCAATACGTAATTGTACGTGTAGCCTACTATATGTCGTGTACGATGTTAGTAGCTGCGTGAAAACTACAGCGGCTATACATTTTTAATTTGACGGTTTATTTATTGGTGAATGAAACTAAAGCATATTCTACCATTTAAAAGATTCCACGTGAGTCAGCTTCGGTTCGACTAAATTACCAACATGTTCTTTTAATTCCTTGTTTTGAGTTAAGGTCAAATACGTTCTGTGGTTCAACCTCCCCATCACGTCTAAACGGTTACAAATTTGTATTTGCATAATTTAACAAATTTCGACCAACCAGAAGTAATTTATATTTCTGTCGTTTTGTTACGATATATGCCATTTGTACACTAGTGAACTGAATCGTCTCGTTCATATATTGCATTGCATATTGAAATGGTTCGATGAACCTTATCAGTTGCGATTCTACTATCAAGAATAATCATGAACTGTCACTTCGAAGTCTAAAATATCTACGGCGAACATTTTACTATGTATTTTATTTGATAAAACCAAACATGTAATCAAGTGGTAATTGACGTTCATATTCAGCCGAAGTGACGTGCAAGCACCTTTATATCATTTTGTGAAATTTATTTCCCAATTTAATTCACCTCTCGGTTTCAGAAATGGATTTTTAAGTTTAGACATTATCTTTCATTATCTTGTCTTGTGTTGTAACAATCACTTGTGTACAAAAGTGGAATACATCTATACACTTCAATACACTATTACACTGTTTACAACACTAAACAAATTCTAGTAGTCATTATGTTTGCCGTCTGGCACCATCGAAAGGAAACTCAGATTATTTATCACCCTGCCTTGAACGGTAGACATTTAATTGTCATTTTGGGTGCAGTTTGAAACTTATTACCGTACCAGATTTAAGACTTTGGTGCAGGGCAATAGCTCGAATTACATTGAACGTGTTCGGCGGTGGGATTTCGTGATTTTTATAGCTACACCTGTATCGATCTCCTACTACGTGCGGAAACGCGATACCCTCGTAAAACATGCGACTCGCGCGCATCATAAATCAGCCAATGGGGTTAAAGATGAGATGTTTAAATAAACACTGAAATGACGCGTCAAGTTCACGACATTTCTGCCGCCAGTAAGTTTTATTGTAAGTTGAACTTTTCTATGACTTGGTCGCGTAGGGCAAGAGAAGAGGGATTAGCGTAAACTATTTAGTTGAGTGGTTTGCCAGGTTAATGTGTTGCTTTTGTCGCGGTGGTAAAACTGTTGAAATACGACTGGAATACGACTCCTAAATAAAAGAGTTACAATCACTGCAAAAAGAGAGCCAACATCTGTTTTCGAGTTATTTCACTATATTTAAGTAAAGTATTTCTCCAGAACGAGTGGCATTTCATTCAAAGAAAGTGTTTTCACACTTTTCGGAGTAATTCTCCTCATTTTGCTTTCAGGGTGTAGGCGTAGAACACGTATTACGCTTTATAAAATACGCTACTAACTGATGTCCTTGATTACAAGAATATAATAAGATGATAGTAATAATATAACATCAATTAAATGTATTAATATTGTAGCACACATAATATGAATTAAACGTATTAATATTGTAACACACATAATATGAATTAAATGTATTAATATTGTAGCACACATAATATGAATTAGGCCTAAATGTATTAATATTGTAGCACACACGTAGTAATCGTACAACATATAGTAATCGTAAGTATACATACGAACTCGTTTTTTTTGTTATACCAAGTTTTTGACCTCTGTGACCTCAAATGATCTTTGACCTTCACCAAAAACAAGGGCTCATCTGCTCATTGATCATATAATTGTATATTAAACCCCATGTACGTTAACCACCAGGTATGGTAACTTTCCAACATTAATTCTTGAGATATCATGATTACGATTATTTTGCAAAGTTCTTCCTGGTTATGACATTTGTGACCTTTGACCTCTACCAAAATAGGGTCATGATATAATATGATCATAATATATTTCAATTACGGTAACAATCCAACATATGTTTGATAATATAGATATATGCTTATAGGAGATATCGCGTTTGCAAGGATGGACTGTTATACGAAGTCTTCAACTCTTGACCTCTGTGCATGACTTTAAATGACATATGACATCCATCCAAACAATAGGAACCATGTACTTATTGTGCTCAACATATACGCATACGTATTCACATCGACATCAGGACCGACGTCACACAGCTCAGTCAACAGATTTATAGTGAACCGGCAGTATACGTAGCCAAGATATCTCATCAGAGTGTAACATTGGAATGGGGCAACACCATCTAGAATGTTTTCAACTACATTTATATCTGGCGCAAACTTAGGATGTAATAAATGTTGGGTTTCAACGTATGTATATGCTTCGGCTATATTTTCATGACGGGGTTGTGTGTGTGGGGAGGGGGGCTATGATTTTGCTGGGCACCCGTATAGCTAGACAACTATCTATAGACAATAATGCCTCAGATAGACCCAGACTTACTCATACGATTTTGCTCATAACGTTTCTTCCAGGTTTGCATGTTCACCGGAGGAATGTCTCAACTTCTCCAGAAATACAAGAAAAATGCAGAATTTTTGATAGTGTATACCTCAGAAGCCCACCCATCGGACGGCTGGAAGCTAGGACACAACTTGAGCAGCTTAAATCAACACCAAACTATCAACGACCGAATTGAAGCAGCAAAGTGAGTCATTATATAGGAGTGACCAAAGTTTCCAATTTAATTATGCTAAACTACTACTGACGAGTATCAGTATCTAAAGAGTAAAAAAACATTTTCCATCACTTTTATTTCATTCTTTAAAATCAACTTTGGTGACAGCTTATGACCCACCTGATGCTACTTGTAGAATCGTTTTGATTGGTTGATTCTTTCATGACCATGCCAAGAATAGAGCAAGGGGAGGTTCCATTTATAGTCTACCGTCACCATAGACATTTAAGATGAAAAAGAGCCAGCATGCTTTAATTTGCTGTATCCCATATAGTGAGATATGAAGACATAAGAATTACCGCATTCATATTCATCCTGTCAAATGATCACGACAAGGACGGACACATGGGAGGTCCTACAGTCCACGAGCCGGCCACCTAATAGCCAACTCTCCAAAATAAAGAGAAAACGAGTCACCATGCTTGAACCTGTTAGTATATGGGGTATAGCGAGGTTGGAACCAAATCGAATCCTCCTTTAAATGACTCTTGCACTATGAGTGTGGAAGGGGTTGTGAGCATGAAAGGAATGATGTAATTGGCACAAACATGCATGCAACCAGGCACGTAGTCAGACTAAATTTTGTGGGGCAAAAAACACTTTACACACTAATTTAAAAAGAAGAAACTTTGAGCCATACATGGCTTGAGCTTTTCTTGAGGGGGTGGGTGTGGGGCGAAATCAACCTGCCCCATATGCCCTCGTGGCTACTATCGTGCATACATCTGGCCTACCAATTATGTTTTTAGTACAGTAATTCCTTCTCCATTCATATTTATGCAGATTGATGATACAAGAAGACGAAGAGAACTTCAAATGTTTGACTTCTGACCTCTTCGACACAGAAAAGGTCAGAGTTGTCGTAGACAACATGAATAACACATTTACATCGAGTTTCAGAAGCGGATCATTCGGGGCATTCGCTTTAGAGGGTGGACGCATGACGTGGATGGGTCCAAACATCCTTCATCTCATGAATAATCCTCAGGAGTTAATGACCGATAAAGTCGAAGCTTGGTTAAGAGGAAAATTTGACGAAATACAAGAATCGACATAAAGACAAGCCTATCAAAATATGAATGCAGTATTTAATAGGATAGAAGTATATATTTGCAATTTGGAAATCGAAGGTAGTTTTATTTCCCAGTGTAAATCCATCATGGATAACTTTTTTGTCGGGTGAAATTTTATTCCTTTCCGAATAATATTTCACTTTTGTGATGTAAATCATCTCTCCAAAATGAGTACTAGTACCATTTCACTCGATAAAAGAGTGACCCCTGCAGGACACTATTTTATTTTTAGAGAATAATATAAATGAAGATACAGATTTATTCTAATTTATGGGCAAAGTGGGCTAAACCACTGCCAATGGAGATTGGTTGTGTCCATTAACAGCAGAGGTGCAAGATCGTATATTAAACGTGTTGAAAAATCATATTTTGGCCCGCATACATTGTACCCTTGATAAATACGTCACTGGGTAATAAGTAAGTACCTTGGCAGTTTGATGATCTTTATTAAAGCAAACCAATTTACACACCTCTCCGGCATGGGCACTTGTTTTCTTTGAATTACAATCTAAATAATCATTTATTTATATGATACTAAAAGAACAGCTATAATGTGGGTACCTATTCTGCGAAAGGTGGATAATACGACAAATGCGTTTACTGGGAAATACAATTTATATTTGTTTTTGACAAAGACGAATAAATATCAGTGCATTTAATTTTACTGATATATCGACATTTATAGTGAAACGTATGGTTAAATTAATACATAGTGCAGTCTCAGACCTTGTCTCAAACAGTGCTTACTAACTTTGAAATAGACATGTCGTTAACACTGAAATGGTTTCTGTAATACGTGCATACGTTTGCTAAGACCACTAGCAGTCCGAGGACTTATAACGCTCGGAAGAAATAAGCACAATTCAACACATCACCCTCGTTTGCAGACAAGTCCTCGGAAATGAACATGAATTTGAACATTTAGTTGTCTATAAATATGAAGTCAAATTGGATGTTGTCATTTATACTGAGGAATCGGTACATGATAAAACACCGCGTAGTAAGGACTTCCGAACCAACCGAGGACTTACACAAATGGGTGTATATGACTATTGACTGGGACCCTGATGGGACCGCGGAACATATTGCCGTACACGTATGTGTGTTATACGTGAACAGCGTACGACTAATATCGACTTTAATCATCAATGTTTAATACAATGTCAGTTGGAGCATGCCATATGAATGATGTAAAAAAATTATATCATTTGAAAATAATGTGTACCTCAGAATGGTTTCTAATATCTGCAAAACTGAATTCTTAATGTTGAGTAACTTAATTTTGTATTATTATTATCAGTTTTTAAACACCGTGTTTCCAATTGTAAGTTACATTGATACAGGAACCGATGTTAGCAAAAGAAAAGTCTGCCATATTAAAATAATAGGTACTCCAGAATGGCCTGTTAAAGTTACAGTTGTACTTACGATAACATTTATATCTGCTAAACTTAATTCTTAACTATATTTTTAGAAAGTTTAGGGTTTTCCATTGATGAAACATACAACTTTTAGTAAAAGAAATTCTGGCATTTTACAATAATATGTATTCCAGAATGGTCTGTTAAAGTAACAGTTGTAGGTACGACTCAGTAAATTTTAATATCTGCAAAACTGAATAGTTAATGTTGAGTAATTAATTTCGGTAATATTAAGATCAGTTTTTAAACCTGTGTTTCAAATATATAGGCGTGGTTTGGGTTTCCAATTGTTAGTTATATTGATACAGGAACCGATAGTAGCAAAATTAAATTCTGCTATTTTAATATAACATGTAGTACGTACTGGTACTTCACAATGGCCGAAGTTGAAGTTACAGTTGTAGTTACGACAATATTCTAAAATCTTTAAAACAGAATTCTTAATTTTCAGTACCTTAAAAACAAGATGTATCTGGGAGGCATATGGTTACAAACTACGGTTTCGTTCTTCCGTTGTTCGCATTGTCCATATTCCGTAAGATTCTGATGTAGTTTGCAGTGTTCATGTGCGATTAGAATGCATTGTATTTTCTAAGTAACTACATCTGAACTTTAGAAGTAACTCAATTATTACTCTTATGTAAACAGTAATATATAACTCATATTATATAATTTAAGGAGAATGTCTATAAACACATAAGCTGTATATAAAATAAATTAACCACGTGAAGACTGGCTTCCACTAATTATAGTATATCGTTCGAAGCTCAGACTTTAATACCGGTAGTTTTATGATTTTATTATTATTATTATTATTATTGATATGAGTATTATTAGTAAATTAGTATTGTACACTTACAGAGCTAGAAAAAAAACATTATTCATACCCATACTGCTCAACTTGGGAGACAACATAGAACATAACATGAAAGGCAAAATTCTTTCATACTGTTCGTGAACATTCTCATCTCAACAGCGAAAATATTTCAAACTCCCCGAGAGCCTAGAGCAATCTTAGTGGGAATAGTGAGTGAACTGTCTGTCTGTCTATTTATATGTCTATCACTACGGTTTATTTTAAGGCTTTACGGTTATAACAAAACATAAAGTAATATAACTGTTCTGCGAAGATGACGTCATTGTTGCCAGATAGATTATTAAGCATAACAAGAGCCCAAGGGCACTATGGTTCCTTGCTTAGAGGGATATTACAATTTAAATGATGCGTTATATATCATCGAA
>JAODAF010658498.1:0-12638 GCA_027574765.1 Molpadia intermedia
AACTTGCGGACTACCTAAAAGGATGGGTTCACTAGTCCGACCGGCGAGTGAAAAAAAAAGTTAAGGGGAAACCCTGCTAATGACTCTCAAATCCTCAGAAGAAAATTCAGTGGGAACAATATGTCTTCAAAAGGAATACAAAGGAGAGTTTATTGTCAAGGTTAGCCTCTGGGTCTACGGTTCAAATACATAGGATATTTAAAAGGAGTCCTTGGACTGTACGTTAAACACCCCTGTGTGTGTGACCCAGTTTTTAATCAGACTAACTCAATAATGACAACTTGGATTGATTTCATGGTTGATGTGTAGGTTGCCTATATTGAATACAAGAACCCTATTGAATTTGGTAGATGTCAAAGGTCATTTGAATTCAAATTACAAAATAAATTTTAATCAGGTTTACTCAATAATTCCAACTTGGATTGATCTCGTAGTTGGTGTTTAGGTTGCTTTAATACAGAGTACAAAACCCTATTGATTTTGGTAGAGGTCAAAGATCATTAGAGGTCAACAGAGATCAAATTACCTTGTAATCAGGCTACCTCAATGCCAACTTGGATAAATCTCTTAGTTGGTGTGTAGGTTGCTTATATCAATTACGTCAACAGAGGTCAAATTAAACAAAACTTATAATCAGGATAATGCCAACTTGGGTTAATCTCATAGTTGTTGTGTATGTTGCTTATATTAAGTACAAGAACCTTGTTGTGTGTGGTAGAGGTCGAAGGTCATTTGAGGTCAATAGTGGTCAAATTACAAAATTGTAATCAGGCTAACTCAATAATGAATGACATGCAAACTATAATTTATTCACATAGTTGGTGTGTAGGTTGCTTATTTTGAGTTAAGGAATCCCTTAATCCCAAATTTATAATAACTTCATCAGGCTACCCCAATAATGTAAACTTTGATGATTTACCCTCTAATTTGTATAGGTTGCTTAAATTTAATATAATAGTACATACATAGTACTCACAACTCAATGCATTATGAAATGTAGCACTTAAAGTCAATAGGCTATCTTTTTTGCATTGTATATATATTTTTGCCTTCAGATCTCAATCACAATCTCTGGATATAGTTACCTAAACCATAAATTCCTTCAACTCAAGCCAGATCTACCAACATTCTATAGAATGTTCAATGTACTCACTGAGTTAATGTAGTTCCTTAAAGTCGACAGATGTTTTATTCCTTTATTTTTGTACATTGTTGCCTTCAAATCTCACTCATGTTTTGAGAATTTATCTGTGAACCAAGAGAGGCTGATGATAGAGTAAGTGTGCCAATCACCCATTAGGGGAAAGTTAGTTGATAGTAAAATTAGATTAACCTGGTTTCCTATAAAGACGAATAGAATCCTTATAAAGTGTCAGATGTATAATTTAATATCATATATTGCAAAGGTTTCCAAAATAAATTGACTCTAAGCACAGACATCTTGTTGCTGATCAGTTTATAGCAAATTCTGTGAGTATAAATTGGCCAATTCAGGGCAAACTTAGATTCCACTTTGTGTGTAGCATTTTTTAAACCTCAGGAGTCTCACAGTTGTTTAGCAAATTTAACCAGTCAATGTAAAGTTAGCAGTTTTTTTTTACTGTGAATATCTATTTGTATTAATAAACATATATAAAAGTAGAATACGGTGGTTCTCATCATCCTCGTAATTAAAAATATTCCATTTGTGTTAATTCCATTGACCTACCCCGTTTCTTTCGTCTCTCCGCGATGTTTGAATTGTCTTGTGAGTTTCCGGCTGGAAAAGAAAATGTGTTAATCCAATGGGCATTGACAAGCAGATGAACATAAAGCGTACTTTTGCGTAAGATGTATAAGAATTTTCAAATTGAAAGAAATAGTAGAATATAAACGGAGGGTTCATTAGCTCTACAAATGTTATTCTAGTAAATACATAGCCTAGCGACTAGTTGGATGTTCTCATTGTCTACCGTAAATTATTGTCTACCGACATTATATCGCCATTAATCTGCTTAAAAAAATGTTGGGTTGATACGTTGATACTTTACTCTGTACCCTTACAATAAAAAACAAAACAAACGCGATCACATTTACTGTGGTACAGGTGGCCACATGTTTGTTGCAAGGGTATAAAGCTTATACAATTGTAATCATCGGCGTGTGATATTGTTGATTTACTAGTTGCTAAATACCGTAATAATGCAGGAGTCGTTCCAATTTTCCAATTTTATTGGGATTGGGGATAGCATAAATTGTTGATCATGATACATGAAACCCATACCTTCTGAAAACGACGTACAAAAACTTGAATCTTCAGTCCAGTTTCCAACTGACACTTCCTTTCTGGTACACTTGCGAGAGAAAATATATAGAACCGAACAGGAGAACATCCTGTCACCGGTAACACAAACGTCCATCACGCACGCATTGTAGTAACTCACAGGATCAATAATATTTTTGCATAATGTAAATGGCCCTATGAAAAGAATTAAGAAAAATGCATAATGATAAAGTTATAGGCCTGTTTTAGAGGTGGCGCTTATGCTAGATGTGAATATTCTGTAAGTTGTAACTCTTTATGGCCATAGGTCAATAGTAGGGCTTACTTGAATCTACTTAACTTTACTTTCTATATATATCGAATTGGATTACCTCTATAGAAGGCACTGTTGTAGAAATTGTTATAGTAACTGTTGGTTACTAAAGGTTACTGGTCCCCCTATTGTTTTAGAGATAGCGATAGAGATGATAGTGTACATTGCTTTTCCATTTAAAAATGGCAGTAGATGGAGTTGGTAATGCAGTAGGGGCAGTTTCTTCACTAAGGGTCCTAACTGATATAAGTATATTACTGAGTGTCGCATTACAGATTAAGATTCCCAATAAAGCAGTATGACTACACAGAAATTCAGCATATGAGATTACGTAGCCTGGCATTTCACGTATTGCGGACCTGCGGTATTGTGCATTCAAGCAATAATAACTCTGTGGTAATTAAAAGCTTCCGCTACGCATCGGCTATTACATCCAAAACATCATCGATATATGCTGCGAATTTGCATTGTAATCCTGAGTGAAATAGTCTTGCATCAAGTCTTAGAACGAAAACTTCAGCAACTGGATTGTGTCCAAGTTTTTAAACGTACTAATGTACATATCAATTGAGTACGAGCAGGACACAAACCTGCATATGTTGCTTTACGTGCAACTGCCTCTGCCATTTAAGCTACCGAACTCATCTGGCGAAAGACATTGCAGCAATGAACTAGAACCTGACGAAACTCCTCAAACGTCATCAATTGAACTCTGCAAGTCGTAATGGAATAATGAATGGTCGAGTGATGACTGCACCGACAATGGCAAACACAACGAAAGGAATTTGATTTAACTGTAGATTTTTTCCCGATATTCAAATTGTTTTCTCTTGTTCATAAAGGCAAGGTGCCAGTACTTGGGTCGAATTTCTCATTAATATCGACAGAAATCTGCAAATAAATCAAATTCCTTTCGTTGTGTTTTTATGAATGTTCTAGTAGTATGATTCTCGTTTGAGTGGAAAAGGTCATGGGGTCATTCATAGTTTTGACATGTTAAGAGTTTTTTGGGACTGCATTATTTTCCTTGTGTATTTTGGAAAGGTTTATTATTGTTTTATTCACAACATTTGTTTTCAAGGCGGTTCAGATGCGGCCCCTATTTGTCTAAAGTAAAAACCAATACATTTGAGCCCACTGAGGGATTGAAGAGACAGCTCCTATTCAATCATGTATAACCGTCTAAACAAAAATTGCGTATAACATGGGACCAACGTTGTATACACTGATATTCTTAGTTCATACTTTGGTATTTTAAACGTTCAGTTTTATAGCAAAGTGTATGTAAACGTGAAGCATTTCATACTACTCACCTGGATCTCGAATTATAAGATGACAGATATCTTTTGCATATATTTCTGAAGGTGAGTTAACAGCACAAGGGTTTTCAATAAGATCGTCAGTTTGACAGTCTACTGAGCTTCTGTAGGCGGCTCCAAATATCTCAAGGGACTGCGTCTATAAAAACGAACATACTTTAATAGACGTTTCTTAAAATTAAAAACAAAGCTGGGGCATTTTCGTGAGATTTGTGATAAGAGAGTAAGGAATCTTTACGACCTACGTAATCATAATTATCTATTCCAATAATTATTCACAATGTTAAATCACTTAAAGGTATCTCGTATTCAATAATATCACTTAAATTGTGTTGGGTTTTAACATCTTATGCGTTCGTTTTTTTTATGTTACACAAGATGTCAGGAATCATTATGTTAAACATACAATATATTATATTTAGTTAACAGAGAACGGTATTCCATGCATACCTAATACTACTATTAAATGACGATGATCATCAACAAAGTCGTTGATCATATGTGTGAAGAATAACACAAACAACAAATAAAGCATATGCGGACATCTCAAGTCTCCAAATTTGTGTCACAAGTCTGCGAGAAACGTGAACGGTGTCTCGTCACTTTGTTATGAAATTGTCTCTTGACTTATTGGTAAGAGTGCTTCTTGAGACATTAAAGTTGAGATATTTGTATCAATAGAGATATGTACTATTTCACTTACATATTCTCCGTTTGGTAGCTTGAATTCATCAGTTATATTGTTCGTACACGTTCCGCATAGGCCACAAGTTAAGCCCATGTAACCACTATTCATCTCAATTTCTGCCGTGTGATTCTTGTCGTAGAGAATTGTAAGACCAAAGTCAGCATATATCCACTTCGCGAGATGCAAAAAAGACATGTTTTAAACGATTTACATCAAATAATTTGTTTCTTTTTCGTATCTAAATCGGGTCATTGCCAGCAAAGCCGTTTTAAGAATTGAAGCAAACATGTTTTCTTTTCGGAAACTGTAGTTTGGCCTTTATCACGGAAGTTGCCGGGTAATGGTTATAAATATGACTAGTAAAGGACAACTATTATTGACATATTTTAAGCTTACATTACATATACATTACCTTATTACAGTATATCATTTTGATGGCCAATCATAATCTGGAGACAGGGACATAGAAAGTGTGACGCATGGGGCACCACCAGATTTCCCCAATATTTGAATTTGCTGGTATGGTACTGTGATATATATGACTCAACTCGATCTCACCGTTATCTGGCGTTCTACTTATAAAGAGCTTCTTACGCCACTGTCTGGCGAGTTATTGACTGTCTGTTTTGACGAATGTTTGTTAGAGTGGACGGAAGGATGACATGATTTGAGTCTTTAGACCTTGAATTGAAGTCACTAGTATTCTTACTACAGTAACAATACTGGCATCGTTCTAACTATTAACTTCTTAAAGATGATGAAAGACATTTACTTAAAGGGCTAGCCACACTCCATCTTCAATAATGGATAATTTTGGATAAATTATAAAAATGCATTTAACAAGGGTTTAACATCTTATGTCTTATATGGAATATATAAAATCCATTAATTTGCTAATTAAAAGAGTAAACTGAATAAAATATCTTACCGTATATCCACTCGACGTTTTCTTCATTTGTACATATTTGTCTGAGAAAGGAATGTTTATACGTATGCCGTTTACCAATATCCTACCATTCACAAATATTTCATATTGATTCCCTCCATACTCTAACCTCATATATCGCAAATATGAAACAGAATCATTTGGTGCTATTTTATTGTGATTGCCGACCAGTTTGAAGTATGGTAGTAATTCAGATTCCTCGCATCTTTCGACGAGGGTATATTCACAATCTCCTTGGTAGTCATAAGCCAATCCGTCAAACGTAGAGTAATGAGGATCGCCGAATACGCTGCAAACACATGGCTCTTGAACGTAAACAAAAACATATATATAAATGAATTACTGGTTAGAATTCCTAACAAAAACAACGAAATGTATTGTGGTGTAATAATTTTTTTAAAGTTTAAAGACAAGTTGAAAATGTGAGTTTTTATATTTAACTACTCAATATTTATTGTTTACATAGACAAGTGTCCGTATGTGATATACAACTAATTGCGATAACAATTATGAGAATCATATCATAGACATATCGCATATATGACATGACATTGTGCAGTGTATAAATTGTGTACAATCAAGATTAGCCAACTAATTATATAAGTAAAATAAATGAAATCGTCTTGGGCATGGTAATGTGAAATTTATTTTCTTGAGATACCTTTGGTACATAATCCATTATCGTTGACATAGGAACTTGGGCAATAGCAATCTCTTATCCCGTTCTTCATAGCACACGTTGTCTCGTCGGAACATTCGTTGACTTGGCAGGTAAGTCCATTCTCGGGATCACATAGGCACATTTCTGAACAATCATCATTAAGCCTTGCCACATTTGTCTGTAATAGAATAACGCGTTCGTGGGATAACACAATTTCAATACGACTTTTGATTGCTGATTACATGACGAGAGCTAGTAATGATTTGCTACTGCCTGTGCGTTTTGATCTCTTGGCTAGCTGTGCATAAAATATTATGCGTTGATTGTGTGATTATATACGTAGTTGAGTGTTAAACTGTATCCTGTGGGTGATTAGCGGTTTTGTAACGAGATGACACAGATGAATAGTGATGGTCGTCTGTGTTTTTATATTAATTGTATCTATACCAAATTAATTATTAATATAATATATTAATGTGATATATTAATATGATATATTAATGTGATATATTAATATGATATATTAATGTAATATATTAATATATATTAATGTGATATATTAATTTAACTTTACTTTTATAAAGCCACCGTTTGGCAGGTAACATCCACATTGGTCATCGGCAACACATGATACTCCGTCGAACATCATTCCATCTGGGCATACACACACCTCTTCACATCGAAAGGGGCATGTCTCCTCATTATTTTGGGTGGCACATGATACTTTGCAAGCAACATCACAAGATTTGTACAGCATATCTTCTCGGCAAAATGCATCTACATAACAAAATAGTATATTATGTGTTTGGTTATAAAATATCGATATCGGAGTTAGTGCTATAAATATTTTTTTACTACGATGTAGCATGAGATAAGATTATTCATTCTTTGAGTTTGCTTAAACATTACGATGCATCGTGAATCGGTTAGATATAAGTGGAATGTTATTGATATAACGTATATATATCACGTAAAATATGTTAGAACTTTTTAACACTTTACTCACTACAATGAGGTACCGAACTCCTCCAGTCTTCCATAAGAACACCACCTTCCAGCCGACAAAGTTGTGCATATACCGCAATGTTGTTACACAAATAGGGCTTTGCATTCGTTGCTGAACAGATATCATGTTTGCAACTATTGAAATATATCTCCGGATCAACATATTGATGACACTCAGAAAACGGCCCTGAAATTGGAGTAAAAACTTAACGTAACCTAATTAATAACTAAGCCCAATAATATACATGCATTGGTTAGCATATATATGTGGGCATCGTTTCTGTTGCAAAGCTTGGACCAGATAATATTTTATATTTATGTTTTATATTAATACTTACCTATATTTACACAATAGACTAAATCTTGAATGAAAAAATGATCGTTTCTACGTATAGAAGAGAAAATTCCCACTTCTACCACTCAATGTACGATTTCTTCATGTCTCACCCTTTTACCAAGAATACACGTATGGTTTGAAGTGACGATAATTATCATCTGAAAATACGGAAATATACATTTTGACTTTCAATAAGTGAGGTATGCTAACCTATTGGTGATGTTACGATACTGCATAATTCGCTTGCTTCCATGTCGGCTTCACCGTTGCACCCTTCCATTAAACTATCGCTTTTACATACTTTGTTTCCATAAAGCCAATAGTCCTGGAATTCGGAAAATGAGCTGGACTGAAATTGAAAATGATAAAACCATGAAAGAAATAATATACCTCCTTTCCATGGCATTCTGGTCATGAACTCGCATTATATATCACCGACACTTTAACAACAAGTTATATAAAAACACATGCGACAATAGAAATTAAAAATAGAAAGTCTTCACGAGGAGTTTTTACTCAAATAAAAGTTATGAGATATGCGAATTTATACATTTATATAACTTACCATCTGTCCATTAGGGAGGATTAAATCTTCAGGAATGCCATTACAAGTCCCGCAAAGACCAATAGTTTTATTAATGTAAATCTGTGAAACTTGAACTGTCAGAGTAAATGGCGATTCAAATAGCAATGATAAACCGAAATCTGTTTCGAACACCTGTGGTAGAAGAAAATAAAAGCGAAGTAGAATCATTTTAAAAATGCCATCTGATTGAAACTATAATTTAGAGTACGGACTATGAAGACTCGTACTTATATCAGACATGTTATTGTGTAAGAGCATTCAACTTAATAGTCAACAATTGTGCATTATGATTTTCTACATATAACAATCAGCCCAGGTAAACGTCATATTATGGAAAGCAGTCGATATAAACATTCTTAATTAGCAAAGTGTAACAGGTTAGCACGTGAATACTAATGACTATACTTTAAATAACCATCATAATGTTACAGGTTCATACCAAATTTGGGTCGAGTTTGTCTGGCCGGGTGCTATGATATATCTTACCACCCATAGAGAACATGCACACATTTCATTGGAAAGGGCCCATTAGATTAGATGTATGAAGTATTTTGTTGAATATTTTACTGCATCATTACACCCACACGCTGCACACAGCTAATTTGTTACGATTTTTATGAATGCCTTGTTATTACAGGTGTAGGTGCATATACTTGTAGTTTACTATTACATACCTGCATGCAACCGAGCTCATGTATCACAATTAACATGTAGAGGACTTATATCCTAATATTATTACATAACTTAGGCCTAACTATACATTTTCTTAAAAGCGCTACCTATTGATCTTCCCGCCTAAATTGCAGAATGCTGCCATGCTTACATTACCTTTGTATGTAGTACACACTACATCTGCGAATCACGCTTGGCTACGGATCGATGTTCTATCAATCAAATATACAGGTACACCCATGTATATTTACAAATCCTCACAATGCATATGTATGTACACATGAATATGTCCATAAGTTTGCATATGGTTGTTTGAACGCTGCTTTATCTAACATTAGTAAGCGTATGGCATCCGTTACGTTTACTAGTGTGGAAGATAGTGTACCGTATATATATATATATATTGGCCTATATGTAATAGTTCGATTATTTAGTTAACATGCTGTTTTACCCTATAGCCTATTCCAAGTTTAGTAGCCTACATAGGGAGGTCTAGAATGATAGCTAGGTATCTTCGTGATAACACAGGCTGGGGCAGTAACATGTTGCTTTGAAAGGTTCCATGGACCACTGGATCACTTATGTAATGTTCCTGAGATATTCACGTTCACGAGCTCAGCGTCACACACACACGCGCACACACAGGCTGATATGACGGTATATAACTTTACTACTTACAATCCTATTCGGGAAAAGTTGATAAATATATGTCATGTAATCCTTAAATGGCAAACGCCGCTGGATTCCATTGACCAGCAACCATCCACCACTCAAGATTTCGTAAACGTTTCCCTCGACTTCAACACGCACTGATCTTGTATACATCGCAGATGAACTAGGAAAGTCCTTGACGACGCTTTCAATGACCTTGTAATGAGAATGAGAACTATTCCCGGTATCGACGAGTAAATACTCGCATTCATCCTGTGTCGCAAATACATCACCATCAAACATTTTCAAATGAGAATCTCCCCATAACTTGCATGTACATCCAGCTGCGGAGAATAGTAGATATATTATATAGTTATAACCCACAATTGAGAACTTGATTTAAGCAATTTTACGTTTAATTTTGACATTTTTCAAGGTTTAAGTTATTCTTCATTAAATCTTGATTACTAACGGTTTATGACTTGAGGACACAAAGCTGTTAAAGGTGCGGATACGGTTAACGTGTATACGAAGGCACATACACAAAACCAGCGACCCTTTAACTGCATAATGACTTATAACGGTTGCGAAAATAATAGTAAATGGGATAGTATTATTGGACATTCTATATATCTCTTCGAAAATTTAATAAAAGGAAATTTGATTTCAAAATTGATGTAGGCCTACGCTAAAAAAACGTAGGGGTAAGTGTAAGATATGAGTTAAGACATATTGAGAACAATTTGATGTTACTTATTCAGCCGTTACTTTCGTGACTAAAATTTAGTTTAGTGGGAAAATGTTTGCAGTAAATTTGTAATACAAGATATAATTCACCTCTTATTGGGTTATATGATTAGGTGTTCCTAGTTTTACAATTGCTGAATTATTTGACTGCTAACAAACAAAATATATATTGTGTACATACTATGGTAATCTTAGGCCATTTTGGGGTTATAATTTGTTTACCTCAAATTATCAAATGTGATATGAACATTCTACACGCCAATTATGAGTTAACAAGGGTTTTCCATACAATTTGATGACTGTTGACTTCATATGGTCTTTGGCCTCTACAAACACAAACTGTTTTGTGTACACCAAATATGGGATTGATTCAATATGTCATTAATGATTTAGCATTATTGCAATGTTTTGTAATTTGTACGGATCAAGTTATCAAACCCGCGTCACGTACTCATACATACACCAACACACGCACACATACAGTCATGACTAAATAGACATACACATATACTTATTCCACAATATAACGTAAATTATTATTGGGTCATCAAGTGATATGTAAACTTGTCTACTTACACCTCGCACAACTTTGCCCATCACCTTCGTAACCCTGGTCACAACGACACGTTATTTCTTCTGCTACTACACTACACGTTGCAAACTCACTACAAGACACCGATGAACATTGCAGATTTCCATCTAAGCATGTACACACTTCTGTGCAGTTTTTAGTCATGTGATGGTTACCATTCTATATCAAAACAATATTTGTAAATATAAATGATTACTACTTCATTTCCATAAATTATAAAGAAAACAAATATAAAATTGGTGCAAAACAACAAGCAAAAAGTCATGACCAAACATTCAAAATTGACGTGACCTAAAATATTAACCAGAAAACCAAGAGGTTTTGTGATTCCTAGCTTTTTAAAATGGCCAAATTATAGTATGGTACAGTGATATTAAAAGTGAGGGATAAATTGTAATTGTGTATAGCACTGCTCAGCTGTTAACTTTGTGACCACTATTTGTAGTTCCTCTATTTACCATCAATGACCTTTGATCTCTATTCTCTTTTAAAATCCATTGTACCCCTCTACTCACTATTGGAGTCAAACATACCAAGTATATATTGTATGCAAGTAGGCATTGTTGAGTTAGCCTGATTAAAATATTTTCAGTGTTTGACCTCTGTTGCCCTTACATGACCGTTGACCTCTACTAAAATCAAAAGCATTCTTCTACTCACTAATAGGGACCTATGTACCAAGTTTGCTTGATTGCAGTCTTTGACCTCTGTTGACCTACTCACAATGGGAGACCAACATACCAATTATGTGATTTATCCAAATTGACATTGTTGAGTTAGCCTAATTATGGATTTTTAGTATTTGACCCCTGTTGACCTAAAATGACATTGAACCTCTACTAAAATCAAAAGCGTTCTTTTTCTCACTAAAAGTAATCTATGTACTATCTATGAGGTTCATCCAAGTTAGCATTGTTGAGTTTTCTCGATTAGAAAATTTTTGTTTAGTATTTGACCTTCCTTGACCTTAAATGACCTTCGACCTTAAATGGACAGCGTTCTTCTACTCACTATGCCGGACTTACGCACCAAGTATGATACTAATCCAATGTCGCTTCATTGAGTTAGCTTGATTACTTTGAATAATAAAAAAATGATGGTGGTGTTGGAATGACACCGATATACATATGACGCCGATAGTGACGATTGTGTTGCTGTTTAAAATAAGTTGTTGGTGATTATTGTGGTTTTTCTTTCGTAAGTGGTTTGTGATTTTGCGGTGATGGTGATTGTGCTGTGCTGATAATTGTGTTGGTTATAGAGATGTTGGTTTGGTGGATCGGCAAGCAGGGATGGTTGATGTTATTGCTTGTCTCTAGTAGTGAATTATTGTTGAGGTGGTTGTTGTATCAAAAAGGTTGAATATCAAATAGTAGTAGTGGTGGAGAGGGGGTTGTTATAATTGTGTTTGCATAGTGTTGCTGATGGTGATGTTGTATGATGATGTATGATTGTTGCAGTAATATTATTGTAAACATAATATTGGTTATTGATATCCGTATTGCAATGTTGTAGTTGATTACTCCGTGGTTGTTAAGGTGGTTATGCTGTTTTTGTTTAGGTTTTATGTGTAGTTATATTAAGTAGTTGTGTTGTGGCGATATGGTAAGTGGTGATGTTGGTCGAGTGATGATGTATTTGTTACTGGTAGTTTGACGATATTTTGTTATTGATGTGTTGAGTTTGTTAGTGCTTTTGCAATACTATTATTTGCAGTGAAAGTAATGTTGATACTCTTATAGTTGTTGAAATCTTGTTGGCGGTATACCTCTATGTAACCCCCATTATGAAGGGTACATCCGTCGCATTCATCCACACAAATATCTCCTTGGACAAAATATCCGTCTTCACAAACGCA
>JAODAF010658608.1:0-12636 GCA_027574765.1 Molpadia intermedia
TATGTGTGTGTGTGTCGGGGGGGGGGGGGGGGGTGGGGAAGGGGTGTTAATGTTTTAAAACCTTTCTCTTCAAATAACTAAACAAATGTAATATTTCCTTGAATACAAGGTAAATTTACTTCATAAAGAGTACATTTACTTCATAAAAGGTAAACTTTACTCATTACAAAGGTAAATCATGCTTCTGATGGTTCTTCTATAATCCACTGGGAGATTCACCTCAGGTCCTAACAAATACACTGTCCATATTTTGCATTGTACATGATACTTTTATTTTTTATGCATATTTCAAGTGATTATCAGTAAAATACAATTTAGAACATTTAAGATCAAATTTGAAGGAAAACAAACCCTAGAAATAAACACAAGCTCAAAATCTTATTCTGTTTTCAAGTTGTTTGTTTAAACCTTGGGTGCTGCCATTTATAAAACACTTCCATTTCAATGATGTCACAGAGCTTCTATGTAGTGGAATTACTTATCTTTTCTCTTTGCTTCAAGAATTTTTGAAAAGTAAAATTTTTAACTGATCTTTTTATAATGACTTACTGTATAATAATAATTTTATGCAATTACAATACAAGTAGTAGTTATCGGAACAAGAACTTTTGAAGTGAAAAACAAAGAAATACATTACAATTTAAGCACCTTGCTCAGTAATGTCAGACTAGCTTTCAAGTCAATTTCAAAAGAAGAAAAAAAAGTTCATATGTCTGGCTACAATATATATCACTGAAAAGGTGCAAGGTTTGCTTGCACTTTAGAAGTGAGACAAATGCAAGTGAATTTATGTTTTTCTGCCAATGGCAGCATCCTTGATTGGAGTGAGGACATCTCAAAGACTGAGCAAAATTTTAAGCTGCAATTTGATGAGTGAGTAATCTTAATTCCTCTATTCATGACCATGAAATAGGTTTTGGGCTTTTCTTGTCCTTTAAGCCTGTCACTTCAAATACATGCAAACATCTGGTCAATTCCTATCTAATAGGCTATTAAACCAGAGTTTCTTTATGGTGAAATTTCTGAACAATTTAATAAATTTATTTCGTATATTTAGAGATTTGAATTCCCGTTTTTTAATGTGTCTTTTTCAACATAATAAACACAGAGAAGCATGATAGCATGTCATATTTCATCAGGAATTCATTTCTGAATAATTTTAAAGCCAGGCTTCATATTTGAATTACATTTTAATCTCTCTAATTGCAGTTGAAACTGCAGATTATATGCCTTTATAATTATTGAACAAACATTATCAATATAATCAATCAATCTATAAAATTAAACATAATCAATACTATCACAGAAGAACACTAATTCATTTATATAAACACAAACTTAGAAATATATAACCATGAAACCATTCATTGGCTTTCCCACCGCTCTTTCAATAATAGAGTAGTCTGCAGATAGTGACAACACCTGAAGTAATGATGTAAGGGTCGGTTACATAATATGGTTGATATTATTATTATACCATGAGAGTAGATAAGAAATAATCTTTCATTGGCTTAAACAAGCACAGGGAAAAACTCACTGGATTGAAGAAGCCCCAGCCCCCAAAAAAGAGAAAAACTGCCTTTATGATCACACTAAGTGCTTTATGCACATCTTTCCTATCATGGAGTCACTGCCAGGTTGTCTTCTCATTTGTAGCCTGATCTGTATAGTGACAAATCCCAGGGGTGGTAACTATAAACAAAGCTTAACAATCTGCCATAATTATGCACAAAGCGTTTGTGCTTTGTTGCAGACACACACTTCGTTTGCTCTGAACATTACCAAAATATGGCATTCACAACTTATACACATAATTGTAAAAGGAAGAAATGCCAGTTCCTGGGTTTTATTTAATGCTAATTATAGCTGTGTATATGACTATACTTCAACTAATCAGGCTTCTTTACCATAGCATATTTTGCTATTCACATTTCGGTCAGTGAGTTTTACTTGATACGGTAGAGCATCTTTCTCTGCATCCGGTATTGAATCTCTCCTCTTCTCATCATCAGGTGGATGACCTTGAAAATACTCCTCTCAGGGTATTTCTGAGAAGATTAACAAAATTGACAAGATAAGTTTAAAGGGTTCATGAATAAAAATAGCATTGTTGGCTCTTCATTCTGGTCATTTCAATATTCATTTAATTCAAGGTTTATGTCTCAGTACATTAAGAATACTTGTGAGACCTAAATCACCCAAATTATGTTTAAAATATTTTGGTAGTTTGCTTAATTCGATTTTACAGTAAACCTATACAGATTTAGAGTAAAACCACAGTCACATGAACTGTTCTCAGAACAACCCAATTGTCTAAACCAGATCTACAGATGGAAATTCATAAGTAGTAAACTCTTGAATTACAAAATGTACACAATGTAGTTGTTACCATTGACAAATTGGCTGTAACAGTACATTACGTCTCTGGAAGTTCAAACAGGTAAGGAAGTTTATTTGACCACAACTGATTCATTCTTTGCATTAAAGAATATTTACCACAATATACAACCAAAATTAATGAACTTTTTGCACTCAAATTTCCTAGCAAAACTTAAAATCTGCTGGGAATTTGATTTTTGAGATAATTAGAACATATTTATACATGTTAAAACTTCTAGGCCTTCAAGGTGTTTTTATTTATCGTTTTCATGTGTTCAGATAACTGTGAGGTTACTGCATCCTTACCTTATCTTATCATCGCCAAGGGTCCTGGCCGAGAAAAACTCTGTTGGCCACCCTGTGAATGCATGGACCCCCAAACACTCCTGCCCTTGACTTACCTGTCTAAGGAAGTCTTGTATGATGCAGTGCTCTGATACTTGTGAACCGATTGCAAAGCGTCGCTTCAGTTGTTTCTCAATACGTCCCAATTCCTCCTGATCTTCTTGAGTTGTGAATCCTTCCACACCTTTATAAAATGATATTAACTATATTATTATCATGTAATGTTTGGTACAAAATCTCACTAAGCATTAAATGTGTAAAGTCCACATTCAAAGACCCTACAGATAATCATTCAATGAAAATCACTTTCAGTTTAAATGAGTTTAATTAAAGTTGTTATCAAACTAGCTATATGCCAAGCCAACCACAATGACTTCCACAATAAAAAAAACACCGGTATTTCAAAACAGTCGTTTTGAACTGGGTTGGGTGTGCTGCAAATAAGTGCTGGCAAAGCATGTGAGGGGGTGTGGGCGGATGATATCTGAGGCTTATTTTAACACATTTTTACCTGCCAAGTTGCCTGTTCTTGCAGCTTCTAAGGTGGAAACTTGGAAAAGGCGTAGAGCCTCTTCAACATGATGTTCATTGGCAAAAGGTTTCAATTGCATCTTCGCAAGAGACTCGGAAATCCGAATTATAGCCTCTAGTTGTCTGCAAATAAACAGTTATGAAAGTAATTACAATAGCACAAAAGAGTGTACTGAATTGGTCTCAGTTGACCACTAATGAATTTTGACCTAGAGATACTAAAATCAATAACATTCGGCTATTGGAGGACAAACATCAATTATGAGATTCATCCAATGCTTTTATAGTGTTAGCCAGATTACAAAATTTAAATATATGTTCTCTGCTAACTTTAAATGACCTCTGACCTCTACTAATATCAATAGGATCTCCTCTACTCACTGAGAGAAATGTACATATCAAGACTTAACAAAAAAAACAAAAAAAAATCATCTATGTCTATGGAGCTATCATAAATTAACTCGAAACGTGCAAGATATTTAGCAAAATTACTGCATTTTATGATATACTTTCCAGTAAATCATCAAATGTCATCTTTTCTACTACCTACTGCTCTTTGTCTATGAAAAATGCCTGGGGAAAGAGCTCCAGCAAGACAAAATCGTCTTTGCTCATGGATAGCCCACACAGTGGCCTAACGTTAACACGCCAAGAACATCGTGAGCCTAACCATTCAGATGAGGACCACACTAGTACAGAAGCAGATTTTTTATCAGACTTCAATTGTCTTTTGGGATGGATCAAAGAGCTGTTCTCAAAAGAAATTAATGCCCTACTGGAGGATTTTAACAAAGCCATCCTCGACTTAAGACAGGAAGTGAAAGAGCTGAACAGAGAAAATGATCAGCTTAGGGAATGGAGTTAAAGCCTTCAAGAGACGAGTTCCCGTCAAGAAGGTTTACACAACATGAATGTTTCTCTAGGCAAAACAATATCCGTGTAGTCGGAATGGCCACTTCCCCCAATGAGAACTGTATACAGCTTTTAGAAAAAGTCATCAAAAACTTGGGATCGCCCCATGCAAAATTGAAAGGGCTCATCGGGATGGAGAGATGGTCAACGGTAGGGACCGTCATGTTCTGGTACGCCTGTTCCACTAGTAGGACAAGATTTAGCTGTTAAAGAACGCGAAGAATGCTCTAGACGGTAAGCCATACTACATCATTGATGACCGACTTACAGGAAAAGCGAAGGAGGAGCGAACGTGTCCCAGAGCTATACAAGTATACTATTTTCTGGGGGACTATGGAGAGGGAACAGCAGTAGACTATACCAGTTTTTAATATTAAAAATCTACATTGTATTATGGCATCATTGCTGCCACCCCAGCTGCATGGAAGATGTATAATGATGGTTGTCACACGCATATCAGTGGCAATGTCCAACGACTCATGCAGCTCGTTTTAGCCAAACACCACAAACACAACAGCAGTTTAACTTCCAATTGTACTTTTAAGGATTAACATTATTGACTGTAAACAGGTCTATATAATTTTCTGTTCTCTATGAGAAGTGTCATGAAATAATGTAAATATTGAAAATTCATAATTAGGAAATATAATATGGATGGAAAAAATTGTTTTACCCAAATTTATACTTTGTTAGCCTGATCACATTAACATTTAAAATAATTAGTGGACTTCGACCTCTACAAATATCAATATGGTCTAGTCATTATGAAGATTCCAGATATCAAGTATGAAATTTTTCCAAGTTTCAGTGTTTGACCTCCATTAATCTGTGACCCAAATACAAAAGCATTCCTTCATTTGTTGAGACCTTCATACCAAGTATGATATTAATCTGCAGTGGCATAATGCCTGGGCATCACACACATGATCCAATCTGATATTTCAGCAATTTGTTTTATTTAGCTAATTTATTCAGGATGCTTGGAGTAAGTTCACTTATTTAAAATTAACTGCCAATTTGATAAACACAGTATATTTACACAGCTGCATCTCATCATTTGAAACTGAAATAATCCACCTTCTTACCTGACAGTGATTGGAATACTGGTCTTTTTGTCCGTCTCCATCTCATGAGCCCTGGTTCCGCTCCTCATAAGGACATAACGATTCTTCAGTTTAGTGGCAGCCTTCTCTGATATCCTTGGGCCACAATTGCTACGGAAATAACCATTCTCTAAATTTAACGACATGGGCATATCCAGTTTTTTTAATATTATGGTGGGTGATGTTCTGCTGGAATATTTAACATCATGAATTATGGTGAATTCTTGTGCATATTTAGGATGATTTACAGAGATAAATGTCTCAGATTTGTTTGCAACTTTGGATGCCACTTGTCAGGGTGGTCTTGTCAGAAACAACCAATCTATAACTAGCTATGTCCCCAAATCAACCAAGAAAGCAAGACATATTTTCTTTGTACAAACCATATATTGAATACTAATCATGGTAACATAGGATAATAGTTTTGGATTTACGGAGTATTTTTCAGGCTATTTGTGACTGTTAGAAATATTTGTCAGTGAATGGTGACAACAATTGTACTACCACATTCTCTCCTACCCCAACCCCATCATGCTTTATAAAGGAAACCTTACACTAGTCCATGCATACAAGTATATTTGAGAGGATTGGAGCACATTCAATCTTAATGTTAAACTTTCCAGCCTCCATGCTACATACTATAAACACACATACGATTCATTAAAAGAATACAAACAAGTTCACAAACACTGGGTATCGTTCTGTCAACCAGATTACTACATTTAGGTCCAAATACAGGAAAATCATTTTTTGGGAACATAGTAATGAAAATATTAGTTTATATGAAAACTTACCTTCTACAATATCCGATGAACTTCTTTATAAAGTTAAGACTGAGCTGCCCTTCAGATTCCTGCTGTGTTACTTGTTTAGCGTTGACGTGAACATTCATCACATGCTTGGCTAGACGCTAGATGAAAGAAAAAGGAAATGGATTTCAGAAGGCATGTCCATAGTAAAAGTACAGAATAAGAATAGGGCCCCAACGATATTTGGATCGGATAGGGCCGATATTTGGCAATATCTTGATGGTTCCGTAACAAAAATCAGCTTTGGAGTTCATATACTAAGAACTAACGTTAGCCTACTTAGCAATTATATTTTACACCCGTGACAGGCCACAATGCATAACAAAGATAGATAACATTGCTTATTCACGGCAGGCAGGATTTACTCTAGTCTGATCTTATTTTGGGCAGTTTTACTTTGCCTACGATATTATCATATTCTCCCAATCTTTTTTGAACCTCGTGTGTAGTTTCAGGAAATATTAAATCACATTGGCTATCCTAACACCACACTAATTCAATGGCAAATAAGCCTAACCTGTAACGTCGGAACTTTGAAAATATGTGACCAATGTAGTCAGTGTTAGCACACTAATTCAATTGGGTAAAATAAGCCTAGAAATGTAACGTTTAGAAAACTTGAAAGGCCCTATGATAATGTATTTCGTGGGAAATTTAACACTCAAATCTAGGGATATATGATTTTTTAATTACAATGAATTACGATGAAAAAAATATCGGATCGGATCGGACATTGGCCGATGTTGTGAAAAAAATATCGGCCATCGGATCGGCAAGAAAAACCCATATTGGTTGAGCCCTAATTCTTCCTCAACATATGATTATAGGAAGAGCGTGATAAGCAGATGACGATGGTGAGAGAGAGAATTCAGAAGGTTAAATACGAGAGAACTCAGACCATGCTGAAAAGAGAGGTCAGAGACAAGAATGCCTTCTTGAATGTCCTAGACGATACGGAAACCGAGACCTTGACTAAAAACGAGAAGATGGCGAGGGCAGCAGAGAAGATGCAGGCCAACTTCATGAGAGAACAGACCCGATATAAGTCTGGAGAAATAGCGGTGAGTAGCTGATTAGCTGAACGTAGGTTAGTCTTAGCTTTGTCTGTATCCTTAATAAGGAAGCTAAATCCTTATCAGTGGAGCAAAGGTCATCCGAGGTCACACCAACTATCACTGGTCACGTTTACATTGAACACAACCCCCCCCCGGATCAAAGACAAGAAATAGATAATTAGCAACCGGCACCAAACCACTCATTAGTAAAACACAAAATTTCAATTTTGAAATTTTAATTTTTGCATTATGTGAGGGTTGCTAAATTAATGGTGGGTCTTCAATTTAACTTTGTGCCATCTCATTCAAATAAAACTTTGTTGAAATGCTGACTACACTATAACTGTAAAGGATATTGCTATATCAAATCGTTTTAAACATTTTGGCCAAAACATTGCATCGGCAAATTGTGACCGTGAATGTAGCCAACGTTTTTTTTATAGATGTTAGTTTTCACTGAATTTTGGCAGCGTTTTGTTCATAGCTATTTCAGCACAGCCAAAAGCAGACATGCCAACTAGTACGTATTTTCCGTATTTTGTACGGAAAATCCTTGAAAATACGGATGTACGTTTTTCTTGGAAAAATACAGATTTTGCTCAACTGCTGCTTTTTATTTATTTATTTAATTTTTTTTGTTGCTGCTGTTAGTTAAAGACTAGTCATGACCTCACTTGGTTGATCCTGAATTCATCTTGATAATTGTATGTGCAATGTGATTGCAGTAAACATTCTCTCGTAACGGCGAATAGTAACGTCGTTAATGTGAATCTTAAGGTTGTTTCCAACTTTCCGATCCCGTATAGTTTTACCCCAGCACATGTGGAGAGACAAAATCATTCAGTGTTAAACATGAAGGGAAGCTATATAAGGGGTGGAAAAGTTATGAAATTTAAAAGTACTGATTTAGTTCGCAAAATACTGATTTTTGCCCTCTTGAGTACTGAAAAGTGTTTTTCAAAGTTGGCATCTATGCAAAAGCTGTAAATTCCACCTTTATAACCAAGAATAGTTGACAATGAGTAACACTCTCAATTGCTGACCACAACTTTAGCACCATGCTGCAGAACAACACATCATGGTGCATTTTTGTGTTGTATGCCCCCGATATATTTCCACTCATAGCTACCACATGTTGCAACACCATAATCACCTATGGAATTTCCCCAAACCTGGTGTAAAACCTGCAATTTCAAAGAGCTTCATATGACACTGTTTTGCATATTTTATTAAGGTTTTGTTAAATTTCAATTACTTGCCCTGTAACAGGACTGTGACACAATTAAGTTATTTACAAATTAAATATTATTTTGATGAAGAAGTGTAAACGTAATACATTCTAAGATCAAGCTAGGATCCAACAGAAGGCATACTACATTTTAATCAAATTGTAAATTAATATTTTAGCTGGCTTCGCGGCCCTCCCAATGATGTTCTGTGGCCCCGACTTGGGCCGCAGCCCATAGTTTGCGGACCGCCGTGTTAAACTATCAGCACTGAAGCCTACGAATAACATTCCATAACCTGATTAAGAATCCACTCTAAATTTGTTAACTACATTCCTGGGGCTCACAGCCACATTTCTAATCTGGAATCTCCTATTTGTTAATTCTTACGTTTATTCAGTTACCAGCCTTATTAGAGGAGTACGATACAGGTATGGTTTATGTGAACTAGCAAACAGCTTGACTTGTCATTTCTTCTCTTCTTTGATTTCTTTCAATACTGAGAACTATCATTACCGGGTCAGATAAAAAAAATATTATTACAAAATCGTAGAATCAGAGATGAGCTAATTATTCTAATATGTCATCTGTCCAGTTAAGCTTTAATTGCACATCTTCCTCCATTGACGTATAAATGTTACTGTTCTTCAGGCTTATATATGATCATTATTTATCCGTACATTTCTATCTCAAAGCTCTTATTTCTGATATTAGTTACTGTTGGTGATTGATTATGTTTTGTACCCTTCAGTAAAGTTCTTTGTTGCAAGTCTTCTGTCCAGCTTGGCAATTTCAAAACGTTTCTATTTTTGATGTAAATTCTGTCTATATTCCACCAGGAATGCCATGTGAGATGCCATGTTTTGGATGTCATAAATGTGGTAGTCTAGTTCATCTATATCAATGCTAATATTTTCCCCAGCTGTTGTATCATTCATTCGGTGTTTCAACCTAATGTAAAACCTGAACATTAATGAATATTGATGATGATGCATGCAGGGGTATTCCATCATCGATCTGCTTCTAGTCACTATCCATCGGAAAATATTATATCAGAGCACATGGGACCGTGGGAAAGACTCAATGGAACTCAAGAGCTAAATTTAAAAAATAGTGTTACAAACAGCTTAAAGGTCTGCTCCTGGAAGAGTTAAAGAACCACTGATAAACTGATAATAGTATAGGGGTTAAAAGAGAGATTAGGATATCATTACATGGCACTAATTTTTTTATTGATTAAAGTGTGCTTGAGCTTAGTTTTGAATTCTGTTTCAGGTTTTTTGGCATCAAATTTGGCATGTGAGAATTCCTTGAATTATCAATTTCATGGCTGCACCCCATATATTTGACCAAGATACCATGTGGGTGGTTGCATGGGTCAATGGTCAAGTATTATGCTATACAATTTCAAGGTCCCAGTAATAAATCCTGTGCATGATCATGGTTGTTTATCGGTGGTGAGGAACATGTCATGGGTGCATTGGTTCCCAGTGGTGTTCTTTTTGTAACTTCTTTCAAAAACTGGCTGTCATGCAGTGGGGTATTTCTCCCACTCCTATCAGCCATGGAGAAAGTGGTTCAGAACTGAAGGTGCACTCATGTTTGTTGGATGGGGATCTTTCAAACTTGCTGAACTGCAAATTTCAACACTCATTTCACACTTGATCTCCACATATAGAAGTGTATATAATCCAATGAAGAATTGTAAATGGCAAGATAAACTGCAAGCATTATATTTGTTAAACTTTGTGGTATGTATTGAAATTGCTGAGATTTACCCATCAAGCAAATTTCAACTCTCATACATATTCAAGTCTTTTGGCATTCAAGCGGTGTTGCAGGATTCGAAGTGTCTACTCTGTTAGAACTCTGTTGAACAGGTGTTGACAAGTTTTAACAGGTAATTTGTCAGAGGATGCAACTGGTTCTTGACTGGTCTTAACAGGTAATTGGTCAGAGAATTTAGCTGGATTAACTGGTCTTGACTGGTTTTAACAGGTAATTGGTTAGAGGATTCAACTGGATTAACTGGTCTTGACAAGTTTTAACTGGTAATTGGTCAGAGGATTCAACTGGAATAACTGGTCTTGACTGGTTTTAACTAGTTTGAACAGGTAATTTGTTAGAGGATTCAACTGGTCTTGACTGGTTGTAGCAGGTAATTGGTCAGAGAATTCCACTGGATTAACTGGTTTTAACAGGTAATTGGTCAGAGAATTCCACTGGATTAACTGGTCTTGACTGGTTTTAGCAGGTAATTGGTCAGAGGATTCAACTGGATTAACTGGTCTTGACTGGTTTTAGCAGGTAATTGGTCAGAGAATTCCACTGGATTAACTGGTCTTGACTGGTTTTAGCTGGTAATTGGTCAGAGGATTCAACTGGAATAACTGGTCTTGACAAGTTTTAACTGGTTTGAACAGGTAATTTGTCAGAGGATTCAACTGGTCTTGACTGGTTTGAACAGGTAATTGGTCTGAGGATTCAACTGGATTAACTGGTCTTGACTGGTTTTAACAGGTAATTGGTCAGAGAATTCAACTGGTCTTGACTGGTTTTAACAGGTAATTGGTCAGAGGATTCAACTGGAATAACTGGTCTTGACTGGTTTTAACTGGTAATTGGTCAGAGAATTCAACTGGTCTTGACTGGTTTTAACAGGTAATTGGTCAGTAGATTCAACTGGAATAACTGGTCTTGACTGGTTTTAACAGGTAATTGGTCAGAGGATTCAACAGGTCCAATTGGTTTTAATACCTACATATTGTAACAGATGCCTGTTGAAACCTGTTAAATCCAGTTGGATTTCCAACAGGTTTTAACTGAAATAATCCAGATGAACTAGAGGATATATTTTATTGTTTTAATTAATACATATTTATTTTGTTTCCAGGCTTTGAGGCCAGATAGTGATGATAGCATATCTGTTTCTAGTGCCGGCAGTTCAATACCATCAACGCCCAACACGTCACTTAGACCAAAATCTTCCCGTATTCTGAAAACTAAGGACCGTGAAAGACTTCTGAAAGAGAAACGAGCAGAGAGAAGGCGGCAAAAAGAACATGCATCCAGTGCATCCGCTGCACCCGACATGGAATCTCTCGCTAAGATGTTGGAGGAGCGTAAGTCTGCAGATCTGGAAGCGATTTCCACATTCACAGTGCAGGGGCAGTCCACATAAGTTTTGTTAAACATGCAGTTTGTAATTTTATCAACTTATTTATACATGTGCATTAGCTTGTTGGCTTTCTAGATTTAGATAAGTGGTATAGCAGACTAGCAGTTAAAACTTTATTTCAGCTAAACATTATTGAACAATTTATTATCCGGCTGGCAAAGAGGACAATAATAATTAGAATAGCTAGACAGTAATTGTTAAGAGAGAGACCACCTAAACCAGGAATCATATATATATGTAACATCAATGTGAAATGTATTTTTGGCACCCAAATTATACGGTTGCAGCCCCCAAACTTGAATGTGCCTAAAGAAGTTTGATGTTGAAACAAACAATGAATATAAAACATGTTCATCGGCTCGGAGGACTTGCCGTGCTGAAGGAAGCAAACATGCAGGTGGCTCACATGAGTTTTAAATCTGTGAATTAAATTTGTGATGCAATAAACTGTATCATTCTACCACCCTAAGGCGGCAGACCACATCAGTCCCTTTACATAGCTCTCAGTCCACTGACCCTAGAGCCTGCCGGTTATGTAATTCTCTCTTCTTTTATGCTATCATTGCTTGCATGAAGTATCATGCAAGATGTAGCAGTTTTTTACTCTCAAAAAATTGATTGAAAAATAAATGAATATCGTAGAAAGTGTATTAAACTTTATCAGGTCAGGGACAACCATATTGCTGAAAGAATAATCATGTTATAAAAAATCTTTTATCTTGATTATTTCAAATGTTTCTATGAAAATTTTGTCTGTATAGTTAGATTAAATTTAGTCATTCCAATAATATGCTATACCGTGTAGAATTCTGTACATTCCATTTGGGAAAGAGAACTTGCATTGCAGTTATAGTGGTAAATGGTAATTTATATATATATATATAATGAAAGAAATTATAATTTATTTGCAGATTTTAGTCGATATATTAATGAGAAATTCTCCCCAAGACTAAAATCTGCAAATAAATTATAATTCCTTTCATTGTCGATATAGTCATCATTCAGTATATATATTCACCGAAAGAGTTTGATAGCTTAGTCGGTAGAGCTTGTGGCACGTTAAGCTGCAGACGCAGGTTCGAGTCCTGCTCGTACTCA
>JAODAF010658830.1:0-10695 GCA_027574765.1 Molpadia intermedia
CTGATTTAGTATATATAGTATCATGTACACATCCCCATGAGTCAAGGTCGATCGGAAGCACATGCAGAATGTGGATTTTGATTGGTTTGTTGTGGACCGGAAAATTAGCATTACATAGCTCTTATTTTTACGTCAGACATGAAAATAGCCACAACCAATGCAAAATATAGGCAACGGCTTATAGATTACAAGATTTAAAACTCAAGACATTTTCAAGACATTTAACTAATTTTCTCAAGACCAAATTAAATAATGAAGGAGTTTGGACTTGTTTATGTACAGCATTACAGTATCGGTGTACAGTGTTACCATATTTACAATCTATTGTTAAGGCTGCACAGTTGCACAGTGTATAAACCATCAATACTGGTTCATGGTGGTCACGGTTTACTCGGTACTCAAATTTGCCCTTTATGTACGGAGCAGTATCAAGGGTGTAAACACCGAGGTTTTTGACCACCTGGCATTCTTCCCTTCACCAAATTTTCCGGTCCCTACTTGCAGTTTTGAGATCCCTGTGCAATTACTGTGAAGATGTGTGTGTGTGTGCCTTCTGCTCGCCAATAGCATGCAAATTATGTGCCCTCTCTGTACTTGATGGATTAAGCCCCACTCTGGAACCCATTCATAAATATTAGCAATATAAAATTTAGTACATGTACAGTGTCATGCACCTGCAATTTAAACCTCTTCATACCAAGTATGAATACATTCTGACTTTTGCTTATAAATTATTCTACATAACAACACATGCAAGGTAACCATAATACTACTGGAATTTGTTTTTATTATGTGGTTACCTAAAAGCCAGATCTATCCAATCAAATCAATGCATTCATTATAAAATGTATGTAATGAAGAAAACAGGCCATATTCAACAAATAATAGGTTCACTGGCCCAGAGAGACCTGTGCTGTGATTGTCTTTCATAAGTTTCATTCATGTATCAGGCAAAATATTTAATTAACAGGGAATTATCAGGAAAGTACTGTATGTTGTACCTGTGTACTTTATATATGTAATGCTTTAAGTAAGAGTTTGTTCAGATTGTCTTTAGTACTGTCCATGTCACTCCCTGACTCCCTGAAACATGGGCCAGGAATGAACTTCATGAAGGGGCAGTCTTGTGCCTTGACCTGTTAGCTATAAGCCTGGAATGGTTCACTGCACACAGACTGAATGAACAAACAAACATCCACACTACTGATGCCATAATACTTACCTTCAATGGCTGTTTTCACTAGTTCCAACCCATGTACTGTAGTATTAGTATAGCTACATGTGGATTTATTTGTGTTGAACACTGCTTACAGATATGTCCTCATTTTGGTTTGATGGTACAGTACAAACCAAATGAAATTGCATGTTGAAATATGAAACCTATATCATGCTATATGCAATCAAATTGGCATGTGTATGATTTTGTGATATTAATTATTTCTTTATATTGTACAAAAATGAAAGGTAAATTGCAAGGCGTATTTCAAACACAATTCTGAGTCTGGATATGGTACGTAATTAATGCATCACAGTTTCCTAAATTTTGCATCTCCGTGTTTTCTGCAAGATTTTGGTGGTTGGATTGGTTCGTTTATTTGGTGGATTTATGCCATTTAAGAGAAATAAATTATGCTAATATAAAACTAAAACTATAGAATTAACATTTACAGTAATACTTTTTTCTTTCGACAGATGGTTTTTCGGGAGCATAAAGAGAGTTGATGCAGAGAAGAAGCTTCACCTTCCACAGAATGAGCATGGCTCGTATCTCATCAGAGAGAGTGAAAGCAGGCATGGAGATTTCTCCTTATCAGGTATCACAGTCATAGAGTCTTCTTCATTTAAAGGGTTTGAGACCAAAAGTCATCCCACTTTTCTTTGATCTATTCTTTCCAACCATCTGCAAACCTTGTAGTTTTGTACAGCGCTTACTAACACTTACCTTGTTGATAATGTACCTCGATATACTGTAGCATATTTCTAAGTAACCACTAGCCTTATTTCGGAAGGAAAGTGGTCACCATTCACCCTCTGTCACCTTTGTGACTCTGCCATTTACGCTACAGTACCCACTCTCTATGGCAGTTTTCCACTGTTACCCCTTCTCCTAAGGTATGTCCACTTCCATAAACTAGACTACAAAGTACTACAGGGAGTGCAGGGCACATCAAACATTAACATGCATTGAAACTTCTTTAATTTCTGCTGTTAAAACAGCTGTGGATTCCCAAACAAGACATAAACATGTGAGAGGGAGTCATATCAGATTTTTAAATATTATTCTAGATAGGACTTCCAAAATGGGCCAAATATATATTTTCAAAAGGTCATTAAAATACCAAATGAATGGAAATATTTTATAAGGGGGTTTCATGCACAAATAGAGCTATGCTATTTGATTTTCAGCAAAATCTGAAATGGTGACCTGCCTTATGGTTTCCTGAAAATTTAGTTGGAATAGAATGATGCTATTGATCAATTACTAGACACCCTCCATCACTAGCCACACCCATACAACTACAATACTAGTCCTAAGCTTGTGATAATAACATGTACATGTAATCATATACATGTATATTGTACATATAATTGTGTGTACAGTGCACAATACACACATGTATACATGTATGTACATGCACCATGGCTTTGTATGTTATCCCAGGCATCCAATTAACTGCAGCCAAATGATCTCAAAAGTAATATGATTGAAATGATTATGACACTAATTACTGTACATGCAGTTGCATCTACAAATGTAGAACAAAGTTCTCACATTATAGTACATTGACAGTTCACTAAGTTTAAATCATTTACTTTCACATGTGTCCTTATCTGTTCCTTACACTACTATGACGAAATGCACACTCTTCTTTTAGAAGAGAATGGAATCCAGTGTGTTCCTGATGATGACATCATTGACAGTTGGGGGCACCATTTAGGAATGGTGTTAAATCTTCCAAGAGAGTTTTAGATGTGGTAGAAGAGTGCAGTAGTGGGGACAGGAAAGTCACATCAAGTGCTCACAGCCTATATTGGCATACATTTCTTGCTTTTATATAAAAAACCCATTCAATTCCCCAAAACTTACCTGGTTTGGGTATAGACGAGCTCGTAAATACCCAAACCAGTGTGTTTTGAGGAAATGAATGGGATATTTATAATAAAAGCAAGAAATGTACGCTGAGAACATTTGGGGTGTTATTGTGTATCTATAGAAGAAGTCTAAGCAATCTTATAGGCAGTAAAACAAAACAGGAACGTTTCTACAGAAGCATGTTACAATGCGTACAGTTACTACAGTAGCTTAAATCCAAAACAGGCTGCACTACAGAAAGAAAAAAAATGAACCAATTCTTCAATTCAAGCAAGCAATTCCAAGGGTAGAATCCGAAGTTCTTGAGAAGATTTCCGCAAGTATCCTCTAATTTAGAGACTTCCTGGAAATGCTATGGTAATTACCGTATTTACACCGGTGTATACCATAATACAGTAAGTACTGTACATGTATGTAGTTGTTAAACAATATAGTGCCATACCTAAGGCACATGCAGTACATCATTGTGATTTATAGAACTTTGGGAGTTGTTGAACATAATCTGATAATTGAAAGATGAGAAGTGATATTGAAAACAGATGTTACAGTTTGGATTATAATGATTTCAAAATTGGAAAGTACTGTACTATACCATAAATAAATCAGAGATAGTACACTATGGACTGGTGAGTGGACTCACCATGGTTCTTGGCTGAAAATCCTGTCTATTCTGGTTCTTTTTAACCAACAACCAAAAATTTTGAAATTTTGTCAAGATTTGAAAAATCAATTTTCATCCACCCTGGCAGGCTGGCAGGATTTACAATCAACCGACATTCCTGCTTTTCAATCAGTTTTTGGAGTTGCAGAAGAGAAGATTCAGTGCCAAAAAAAACATGAATCTACTGTGGTACGCTGTAGATATTTTAAATCAATGGAATACATTTAGAACCAAAAACGAACCATGTTGAGTCCCCTCATAGTGATACTGGGTGCGTATAGGGATTGTCAATTTTTCATGCCCAATATTATATATAACAAAATTCAGCAAATGGTAGTGTGCATTTCCATGTTTACAAATATTTAATTGCATATGAAAACATTCACGAATTGAACTACATGTACCTGTAGGAACATGGCATTCACAGTAAGTTTTGGGGATTTTGTACAGGCATTGAAACTATGCATGAACAGGAATGTTGCTCAAGCAAAGGACGGGATTGCCGGCCGTTTTTTTTTAAATTGCTGTGCATTTCTTACAGTGTAGCTTTCAAAATCGCGCATTTGTCCAATCTTGACCTATACAGGCTTAGTCAGGCTAGTTTGTTTTCTGTCAAAAACATGACTGTGACATCAGTGCAACCACTCCCAACCAGCATACTGTAAATTTTTCTTGCAACAAGCACAATTCTTTCTGATTTGTTCCTTACAGTGAAAAAGTCCACAGAATTTCCCCTATTACTAGTTCCTTACAACTTCCTTCCATGTTCCAAGTACCAGCCTTGCATTATCTTTGTATGTTCCTTAACTACATGTACATGTAGCTACTGCATAATGTAGCCTACATGTACATGTAGCCTACTGTACCTGTATATTGTAGTATCAGTGTCACTGCACACTGTTGTATGAGTTACATCAGTTACAAGTGCGTTATTGGACACGATCTCGTAATTAATAGATCAGAGCCGGTAGGCCTACTGAAGACACAGATGTTTCAGTTTAGATGACAAGGATCTGCTTAATGTCATTGGATCATTAAACAAGAAATGGAAATTTACATTTCCTATACATCATTACTGTTCACCTCAATGCACAGGCTGTGCTACGTACAGTACTTATCATTGCATTCAGGCCAGTTCTCAGTTTTGTAAAAGTTGCAGGTTACATTTTTTTACACTCAGGTCGAATTTCAGTATGAGCATCAATATCAGGTAGAGATACTGAAAAATTGGGACATGGTAATTCATTTTGGGCTAATTGGGAGTATACACCATACGTACTGTGTAGGGCAGTAGTAGTACACTGTTTACACAGAATTCAGCAAGCCCCAGGATTTCATGGAAACATTCGTTTTCAGTAAAGTTTCTAGTCCAACATTTTAACAGGACTATGCCCAATTCGTGTTGTCATTCCATTTTGCAAAATAGCATTTTCCATTTTGCAAAATAGCATTTTCCATTTTCACTGTTTTCTAGAATGTTCACCAAGTTCCAGTTTATTCTTGGTTCTATATTGATTGTAAATTTATTAAAAATATTATTAAAATATTTACCACCATAGATTCATGGTTCTTTAATTATTCATTGAATCTTCTCTTCTGCGACTCTGAAAATTTCTGAAAAGCAGAAGTGTTGATTGAATGTAAAACCTCCCTGGCATGATGAAAACTGATATTTCATATTTCCATATTTTTAGGAAAATGCTTTTTTCGTTATTGGTTAAAAAGAACCAGAATAGACAGGATTTGCAGCCTTTTGTTAAGCGCCTGGAGCAGTTACATTCCATCTCTGATTTGGCGCTATAGAAATCCAGATTGTATCATTATTATTAGAACCAGTCTGCTCATAGTGATAGCATAATGTCTACAGTATCATGTATTTCCTCCTATTCCTATACTGTGTACAGTATAAATAGTAGTAGTGTGCAGAACCAGAATAAAAAATCAAGGGAAATATTCGTGAATAAATATTTGCTCAGGGAATAATGCAAATCGGAATCTTAACAAATTCAACACTTGGAAACTTGATGCGTATACAGTAGTTGTTATGGTGATCAAAAAGGGTTTGGAACAGGGAATATTATTTGGTTAATAGTCTATTTATACAATACTTGGTTCATATTCTATAGGTGTGTTTTTTAGTCAAGCAGGTGTTATTAATAAGTTTAAGACCTGTCCATAATATACTCTACTACCATATCTAGAATTCGCTCGGTACTTGAAATTTTAGCACCATTCCTACTTGGTGCCGGGGATTGATTTCCTTGGTATTGCTTCGCAAAATGTGAAGCATTCTGGAGAAAGTGTGATGCATTGAAATCTCAGGATACAGCTCTCCACAGTATATTGTAGGCAAAATTGATTTACTTACCCAAAACAGAAAATAAAAAAAATGGGGCACATATTATGTACCCCTACCCTCCCTGTTACATATTTTTTTGGCAGCTACTGGTAAATACATTTATGGTATTTGGTTTTGCCCCTACACCAGTGGAACAAGGAAAAAAATCGAGACGTTTTTTTTCCCTTCTCCCCCCCTCCTCCCCCCTGCAAGGAAGCTGATTATGCCCCTGGACAGTGATAAGTTTTTGTATTTTTTACATGTACAGTATTGGTGAAGCCTTAATCATGCCATGACCTGCCTCGATTGCTATAATTAATTCTAAGCCTGCTCTTATTTGTTCTTATAGTACGAGATGGAGATACTATCAAGCACTACCGCATCCGACAGCTAGACGAGGGGGGATTATTCATCGCTAGGAGGTGCGCCTTCACCACCCTCCAGGAACTGGTTAGACATTATGAACGAGAAGCCGATGGACTCTGTGTTAACCTGAGGAATCCGTGTGTTGTGGTAAGCCCGGGAATCTATATTTTGACGTGTATACAAATAACACCGTCCATAAGTGGCACCCCCGACATCGATGACATCACCTCCGGAGTGCTCTCCAGTATCCATCCATTCAACCATCCTGTTATCACAGGAACTTCAGTAACCGTCACTAACTACTGTAGTTCTCTCTTTCACACATTTATACATGAATTTTTGCATATTTTCAGGATCCCTGGATTCCTACGATACTTTCTAAGAAACACCATGACCTTCTCTAAACATTTTTAGGATTCCACAAGTATTGTTTATTTTAATGACTTTTTGTTCAGATTGTTGTAGCCTTTTGTACTTAGCCTGTGGTCTCTCCCGTTAGGCTAGTAGGAGTTTCTCCAACCCTGGTGATTTTATGCGAATTCAGGAATGTTTCTTACACTTTGATTTGAGGACAGCAAATAGTGTCATGCATAGGGTACTATGGTGAAGCGTACTGTACCCAGGAAGTTTGCCATGATAGCTCCCTGCTGTGCCCACCTCTATATAAATAGTGGCATATATATAGGCGTAATAAAAGTACCCAAAGAGGTATCTTTTGGGGAGTAGCTACAATCTTCGACAAAATGCCTGGGCCACTCGCAACTATTTATCGTGTGTTTGCTTCAGATCTCCCCTACACCCCTCATTCAATGTTGGAGCACATGCGCTCAATGTGTCCAACATTGATGCGGGGAGCGGGGTTTGTCCCAGATAATTTTGTCGAAGATTGTAGGCTATCCATAGTAAATTTAGGTGATGATAAAAGTCATATCAGCATATTTACAGCGATACAACTTTGGGCTATACATAAAATTTACCGACATTATAACTGAAGTACACCCTTAGAATTAGTTATTTATATGGACTTGATTGATTGATTCATATTTTTTTTATTTATATTTGGTAGCATGGCTCAGTGATGATGTTTAGCAGTGATGCATGATTATGTGTTGGGTTTAGCAGGACTGTGTTTCAGTGGTGATGAGCATTGTTCTGTGTTCAGTGCAGCTTTATTTCAGTAGCTTGTGGTGATCATGAATATAGGTTGTGGGTTTTGCAAGGCTCTTTGGAGATGAATGTGTTCATGGTTCATTGGTTTCTGTGTTGACTGAGATATATGTAGCACTCACGTCTGTCTGGTGAGGAAGTTGAATGGCTGTTTGGAGAGATGGTGGAATATTAATTATGTTTACATGCCTGCCTCTAAATCATCTGAACCCTAGTTGAACAGAGAAGCTTATTGAGCCGGTAACCAGTATCCATGAATAGAGTGGAATATAAACCTCTCAGCCTTTGATAGAGTGGCGAAGCCATGGGAGTACACTCACATCTGTCCGACAAGGAGGTTAAATGCTAGTTCCGACAACTGTAGACTGGATGGAATGTTTACATGCTTGCCTCAATATTATCTGAATCCTAGGTATCCATGAATAGCGTTGAATATGAGCCTTGAGCAGCATTCCAATCAAATCAATACCTACTGTCCCTAGCTTCTTATTTGAAGGCAAAATGGTCACACTCTCTGATCATGGGTAACCACTCTAAACCCATACACCAACCGCTGTCATCCTTATCCCTTCCTCTTTAATTCTGCGACTTTAAGCGCCCTAGCTTTTGCAAAATTTCCATTATATTGTTTATGTGTTATTGCGTTTGTTTACACAGGTTGAGAAGCCACAGACCGTGGGTCTGTCACATGACACTGTTGACCACTGGGAAATCCCTCGAACATCCCTACAGATGGTTAAGAAGCTTGGTTCAGGCCAGTTTGGTGAAGTCTGGGAAGGTCTTTGGAACAATACCACCCCAGTTGCTATCAAAACACTCAAACAAGGTACGAATGAATGTGATTGTTTGTAATAATACCTAATATTTACAGCGCTTACTAACTTACCTTGTTGATACATCTACATAGCATATATATTCCAACCTTTTCTCTGAAGGAAAACTGGTCACATTCACCTTGTATGTTAAGTAACCTTTGTAGCATGTGACATAAGATGGTCATCTGTTATTCCTTTCTGCATTGCATTTGGCAACATGTCAAAAGGCTCTCACAAAAAAACTGGATTACTTAGATCAAATAACCTGATTTTATGTTCACCAGCATATGATTTCAGCCTAACATATTAAAGTGTATGGAAAATCTTTAGCCTAACATAAAAAACTGTATGGAATTTTTTTATCGTAACATAATAAAACGTATGGAAAATCTTTAGCCTAACATAATAAAGTGTATGGAAAATTGTTAACCTAAGCTTTGAAATAAATGATTCTCTTGTTGTATCCATTTTATGTTTTTCACACTCAGGAACAAACAAAGAGGATTTCCTGAAAGAGGCAACAATCATGAAGAAACTGAGACATCCACGACTGATTCAGCTCTATGCAGTGTGTACAGTTCATGAACCCATCTACATCGTAACAGAACTGATGGTCAATGGTGCTTTAATTGAGTATTTACAAAAAGGTAATGCCAGCGTATGAATGGAGTGGTCGGATATATTTCACATGATGATGAAGCTAATAATCAGATTAGAAATGCAACACTGAATGCTGCCTACTGACACCTAATGGTATCCTTCTTATAACCAGATCTATATATAGCAGCTCATTGCTTTGATAATCACGTTAGAAATGAAACCCAGAATGTTGCTTATACTTGATGGTATCCTTCTGATTACCAGAATAAGAAGAACTGTATAGCAGATCATTGATTAGATAATCAGGTTAGAAATGAAACCCAGAAGGTTGCTTATACCTGGTGGTATATATAATGAGACCAACCAGTCTATACTCTGTTTGGGATAGAGATAGACCAGTCCATCCAGATAGACCAGACCAGAATAACCAGACCTGCCCATACTCAGAGAGACCTATATATTGGTCTGGATAAATATGAATCAGATCAAGCCATCCAGACATCCACATAGTCTGATCAGGGTGAAGATAAAACTGTTTATCGACTGTTAACAATTCATAATGTAACTATTATGTTATGCTTCAATGCACTAGAACAATCCATGGTCTCTGCCTTTGTAAAGGTCCCTATAATCCCCTATTTCCTGTATCACTAGGGTAAGTTTAATCCTATTAAATCAATTAAAACTTGTCAATATTGAAAAACTACTAAATAAACACATCCAAATTTGTTACTTCCTGCTATAACTACAGTAGACCTAATGTTTACATCTTGTGACCTTGAGCTAGTATAATATGAGCTTCTTCATCAACGAAACAATAGGTGGTTCCTTTAAGGGCGTTCTCTGCCATGCTAAGTTTTTGTTTTTTTAAATGGAAGGAAACTTGAATAGTTGCTTGAACGTCATTAACCCTAACTGTACCAAATTAAACTGCGTGTAGCTACCAGAAATTTTGACCAGGCTGAAAATAAATTCCATTGATCATGCTATCACATGGTCAACAGCCTATACGGATGCCATATCAGACCATGCTATTTTCAGATTTCCAGCCATCTGCCAATCCAGTTTTGTGCCCTTGAAACTGCTCTGTACTAAGGGTTTTAAACTAACCTCTAAAAGCGTATAGAGAAAAAGTAAAAAGTAAAGGATTTTGACAGTTACAGTATTTGTTGATCCTTTGACACAAATGCACTCATTTGAATTACTTATTGCATTTTTTTTGCCACCATACATTGTATCCCCTTATGAAATAGCGCCCCCTTCATATTCGTAAATTTTTCTGTCAAAGACAACTTTGCCCATGTTTTACATTAAGATATTTCATTCAAGAACCAGTGTATCACATATTACAAAAAACAATAACAAAAAACAAAGTCATTTCACCGACCATCCACTAAGGTCAGATCAGGCCAATTTTGGGTAATTTAAATTACTTTTGACAGACTTGAATTCACATAACTTTGTGGCATATTGTTACTTTTCACCCATGTTCCATGTGTTAGTTACAGCTATTTATTTAAGGTATTTCAACTTTTTTGTCTGTTTTTTTTAGACAATGGTTCTCGTCTGAAGTTACCAGAGCTGATTGACATGACTTCTCAGGTTGCTACTGGTATGGCATACCTTGTATACCGGTACGACGTCCACCGAGATC
>JAODAF010658940.1:0-12630 GCA_027574765.1 Molpadia intermedia
TTAAAAATATCCTGCCGAACCCATTGGTCAGAAGCCTGCCTTAATCGGGCAGAAATTTTGTCTCAGTCGGGCCGAAAATTGGGCAGTTTAACTTTTTTACAGGGTTCTGAAGTCGGGCAAAATGTCACCGCAACCCTTGAGCACAATGGTCCCATACGGCCATGATTATGGTATATATACATCAACAGACAAACGTTTTGTATCCGTAACCTACCATATTTCGACGAAGGTCACAAAAGGCATTACGTATTTGTGTGCCACTCGAGCGTATAGGCTGCAGAAATAAATAATTTCCCATATTGTTTCATTGCCTGTGACAAATATGGATGGAAAACCGCTTCCGAACAATGTCCATCATTTAAAAAGAAGACCCCCCAAACTCTCTGGAGGAAGGAGTTGGTTCACCCAGATTGAGGTTTTTCACACCGACCTGAATTTAAGTTTATCCCTATCTGCAAACGAGGTCTTCCTTTATTCGCCCCATCCTATCGCCTTTGAGCACACGTTAATTTGTCAAGCAGTAACGGATCTTACGAAACAGCTAATGGATAAATTTGATCTTAATCTTATTTGTTCATATAATAGTTAGACCTTTTATGGGGGCGAGGGAAGGCATGCTCGAAGTATTCGTCAGATACTATTAATGATGAGAAGATAATTGCGGAATAGGCCTACACATTAATGCATGATGATTGTATCTCAAATATGTCTGTTATACCAGTATACCCGGTTACATGACTCAAGGAGTGTTTGTTTAATTTCATGACATGTACCGCCTGCAGCTGTTGCTGAATCATCTATCCCAATCTCTCTGAAGTCTAGACTTAACTCGCCCCAAGGGTACCCCTCATAGAAATTATCCGATCCCAGATGTTGTTTGGTATTAGAATAGTGAGGTATTAGTTATAGGCAGCAGCAGATAAATGAGTGCATTACATGGTTAATCATTAGTCACTGCCTTTATGATCCTCATAAGGTAGTCCCCGGCAAGAGTACCTTCCTCTTGGCCGTGACCTTCATATTAAAAGAGACGACACCGCCAATGACCAATCGAGAAGACAGACAGACGTTGACGAATAAGACATTAATTGATACAAACATATTATATACTCATTTCTCACTTTTTTATGTTCTTAATATTCAAAACTTTGTCCTTACCAATACCTCTTCATACTGCATTGATGTTTCTACACGTTGAATGGAATAGATGAAAATCACTATGACGTATTTACAATATTCCTTTTGGAAAATTGCCTTTATAACTCTCCTTGGATGCCAGTGGTCCTTGTGGGAATGTGCCTTGAACAGTTCTTGTGGAAAGGACCACTGTTGATATGACCATTTAATGGTCCTTGTGAAAAATGGCAATTTAAATGGTACTTGTGGAAAAGACCAACAACAGTCCTTGTGAAGAAGCCACTTGACAACATATTGGACATTCAAAGGTTCTTGTGGAAATGCATGCGTAACGGTTATTGCGGAAATGGACAATTAACGGTTCTTATTGTTATGGCCATTTAAAAGTGCTTAAGTGAAAATGGCCATTTAACAACTATCATGGAAATTGGACATTCTAGTGGGAATTCAGCCCTTGTGGAAATGCCCATTCAATGGTTTTTGTGTGAAATGGCCTAGTAAAAGTTCTTGAGGAAGTGGTCACTTGACAGTGGTCACCTCATGGTCCTTACAAAGATGGCCATTTAACAGCAATGGGAAAATGGCCAGCTAACGTTTCCTAACAGGTCGCAAGAAAACTAAAAAGTTAGCTCATCTATAGCTTTGAAAGACCAAGATTAGGCAGGTTTACCATCCAAAAAGACATTTTTCTTCTCAAAACACTATCGGAGGGTTTCCTGGATGTTAAGTAGAGTTCTACAAGCAGTTTGAATTCATCTTTAGTCTCTGGTGCATGATGATGATCTGCACTGAGTACATATGAGCTACATAGCAGCTCATATCTGCTATCACATCCACTCTATGTTTGAATGCACAAGATTTGAAAGCCAAGCCTTAACAGGTTTTCTACAGGGCAGGACGGGTTTCCTAGATGTTAGATATAGGTCTACGCAGTTTCAATTCATCTTTGGTCTCTGGTTGATGATGATCTTCAATGAGCACACATGAGCAGAACAGATCACTACCCCTAGCTTTGAAAGCCCAACCTTCTTCAGGTTTTCAACCTACAGGTCAGGATAACCATGGTAATATTTCAAATTTTCTTGTCAAAACACCATTGGATAGTTTCCTGGATGTTAGATACAGGTCTATGAGCAGTTTCAATTCATCGTTGGTCTCTGGTTGATGATGCTCTTCACTATATCACTCCTGTCAACCTCATCTACTCCTAGCTTTGAAAGCCCAACCTTCAGCAGGTTTTACTTCTAGAGGGTAGGATATTTCAAATTCACCAAAACTTACCTGGTTTGGTAATTTACGAGCGACGTACTTACCTAATATATCACCCTTGCTTATCCCCTATTACCGCAATCTAGCATCTGGCAATCTCTTCTTCTAACACAGAACTGGCTACCTCTTCCTTCCTCTATTGCCAGTCAACCTTGGTTGTTTGCGATCCTTTGCATCAGGTTTTCATGGATTTTTTTCGTGAGTTTTATTCTCTGGATTCTGCACATCTTGACGTTTGATACTTTTTGGAACCTTTGACTGCTCGTGGAAGAGTATCCTTTTAATTTTCATGAAATTCATGTTTTAACGTAATCGCGTTAGTGTTAGTTTACGTGATGTCGCTAGCCTACCATCTCATCAAAAACCCATCAGAGATTTTCCTGGATGTCAATACAAGAGCGATATTCACTGTCCCAACTTGATATCAAAGTTAATCCGATCAGGACCTGGGGCCATATTCACAAACTTTGCTACTTGCGTAAGGCATCACATAGGTGGTATAGGTAAGTAATGTACACGTATTTGCAATTTGCAAACTGCCAAATTATTGGAGGACAGCCATATATCTCAGGTGGTAAAAACATTGCACACTTGTTTTACTTACAAAGCTTTTGAGAGGCACATCCTCCATATGCCCCTCCTTGGCTACATCCTTGATTAAGAATGGCAAGTTGGGGAAATAGTTTTGAGTAGTAGGCTTTGTGGATACCAGTTAGAGCATACAAACTATATATGCAACATACTAGGCAAGTTGATGTGAATATACCCAGGTCCAACAGAAAGTGTCCTTTCATGGCTCAGTTCTATCATGTGACAGGGATGCTGCAACCGAAATCCAGTTGGATTAGTTGTTCTTCATGATATGATCATACCCATTCTGTATTGCTAGTGGAGATGAGACACAGGTTGAAAGAAGTCGAAAAGCATCAGGATGCACTCACATCGACAGGTAACATCACCTATAATTCTTCTCTGCTTCACTGCCACTTCACTGGATCTTTCTATATTTAAAGAATGTCAAACGAACCTCTTGCCATTTCCTGTTTATCATTATTGTTCAAAAATGGTCATCTTCCTCAAAGCTTGGCCACACATCTTCATGGTAGGAAACTTGTGAGATATATAAGTGAGGGCAGTGAAACCAATAGGATGAACGGCAATTTTTGATCATCAGTATAGTAGGGCATGATGGCTACTTCCCTTCAATGCCAGTTAAATTGAGCCCCAAACAGATAACATACCAGTAGAGGAACACTTCCAGTGTTCTCTTGTTTGATCTCTAAATTACCAGCCAACAATTACCAGGATGTGGTTATCCTGTAGTCTTGGTATGAATCTGTTCTATGGTTTGATCTCCCTTTATGACCACCTATGTCCACACGTCCAGTGATTCAGTTGGTATGAATCTGTTCTACACTTTCATCTCCCTTTATATGACAACACATCCAATGATTCAGGCAGCAATCCATTACTAGAACCTGGTTATCCTGTTGGTATAATTCTGTTCTACACTTTTATCTCCCTTTATATGACAACACGTCCAGTGATTCAGGCAGCCAACAAGTACAAGAAGGTGGTTATCCTGTTGGTATGAATCTGTTCTATAGTTTGATCTTCATTTGTATGCCCACACGTCCAGTTATTCCGGCAGCCAACAATCTGGTTAACCTGTTGATATGAATCTGTTCAATGGTTTGATCTCCCTTTATAAAACAACACGTCCAGTGGTTCAGGCAGCCAACAATTACAACAACCTGGTTATGCTGTTGGTATATATCTGTTCTATGGTTTCATCTCCCTTTATATGACCACACGTCCAGTGATTCAGGCAGCCAATAGTTACAAGAATGTGGTTATCCTGTTGGTATGATTCTGTTCTATGGTTTTGATCTCCCTTTATATGACCACACGTCCAGTGATTCAGGCAGCAATCAATTACCAGAACCTGATTATATCCTGTTGGTATGAATCTGTTCTATGGTTTTGATCTCCCTTTATATGACCACACATCCAGGGATTCATTCAGGCAGCCAACCAGTACCTGGTTATTTTGCTGCAGTTATTCCTTTATATGACCAGTGTATGGGTCTTATCAGGACCATGTTTTATGTTATCATCAGAAGATGTATGTGAATGACTGCCTATACATGCTGTCTGCCCAGCCTGGCATATTCATCAATTCACCATGACAACTACAGTACTGAAAAGTCTGACCAACCAAGCCAACATTCTCCAAGAAGTAAAACCAAGCAATTCCCGGTGAGGAAGAACATCACCACTGTAAGCTAGTAAGTATTTGCTCTGAATCTTAGGCAAAAATATGCAAATAGCTTCAACTTCACTCACAAACATCTTGAATTATTAGGGCTTTGAAAATGGCTGTCAGTTTCTTGGAGGAGGACACAGTCACAGATTAAAACAAATAAAATGCCCAACAGTTTGATCAAAAGCATCTTGTTTCCTGACAAGATCAATGTTTTCCCTTTGTTCTGGTGTGATGTTTGCAGGATTTGCTCCAAATCTTAGGCAAAATTTGCAAGTGGCTTCCATTCACCCACAAACTTGAATTGTTAGGGCTGGAAAATGGCTGTCAGTATCTTGGGGATGGATGCAAGTACAGATTAAGTAAAATAATCTGCACAACAGCATCTTGTTTTCTGCCTCAATTCACCAATGAGATTGGAGTACCATGATATACTGATCTATGACAAGACCAAGGCTGCCACTTTGTTCTGGTTTGGTGTAGGTTAGGGTTGGTTGTAGCTACTTGTGGTTGCAAACTGTGAAACACTGCTCTTTGCTCATGCTGTCATGATTGGTCCTTGGTCCAAAATTCGGTCCAGAGGGAAATGGTCTCCTATCCAAGGACAGATAAGTTATGATCAATTCCGCCAAATGAACTTACAAACTTAAAGGTCACTTGAACGCAGAGGTTAAGGCGACAGTTTGTATAACCATGTGGTCAACAAGCCAGGGATGGGCGGAGGAACTGAAAATTCTAAAAAGTAAATTTGGGACACAACAAAAAACAGTTGTGGGGTCTGCAAGGCCTATTATGATACCACATGGACAGGTTTACATAAGAAAAGAAAAAAGTTTCTAACCGGACAAACGGCAACTTCTTGATGCAGTTAAAGAGCTTAGTTCTCTCATCTTTCTTTAGTGTTGTTCCAAGGCCAATGACTCGAGATTTATGCTTGGTGGATTTGCAATGATTCACATAACCCTATAAAATTGGGGACAGAGGAATATAACTGTTAAATATCAATACATTTAAATAATGAAATGGAAGAAAGATAGGTCAGAATGAAGGATAGGTTCTATAAGAGCTTATTAGCCAGTTTGGGATACTGCTTTATAAACATTGACTCCAAATTCACTTAGAGATTTCTTCACTTAAAACTCACTCATTCATAAATACATGTAAACTAAATGGTAGTCAAAGAGAAGTTTCATATTTTTTCTCCAATGGGAGCAGGTAGGGTATTTGTTCTTGTGTGCAATTAGGAGGAAGATTATCCTCTGTTAAATATTTTAAGTCAATACATCAAAAAGCCAAAAACTCCTTTTTAATCCCTGCGAAACAAGCAGTCTCCAAACAGGATGATATAAATAAAACAGCCTTGCCTTATCATCACCTAAATACTGATCAAGAAAAGAAGGCTCATTAAAGCAGGAGTTAATTGGGCAGCATTATATTTCCTATTTTATATTTACCTAAGTTCCTATTTCTTGGCACAACATAATAGATTACTTGCCCATCTCTTACCCAGTTTGGTACTGGTCAAGAATTTGTGAGATGGCTTTGTGGCAATTTTGTTGCCGAAAGTATAATTTACTCTTTGCTAGACAGGTAACAGAGATACCTCCACAATGTAAAGCTTAGGCTCAACTTTCCCATGGTACATTGTGTTAGGATAACTCATTTCATTGTAAACCGATGGAAAAAGCAGAGCACTTCTTACCTCTGTGTTTGGTTGGGTTAGCAGGGCTTGCAATGGAATTGTTACTGTATTGGGATTAAACTTAATCAGTTATAATGCTATTTGGCCTGTAACCCTTATCTCAAATATTTTCTGAGAATTCCCTTCTAGACAAGCCCTCCATGGTTTTTAGTTTCCATTCACTTCATATAACAGAGAAACAAATTAGCAAAACAAAACTAAGCCAGATTATATTGCTGTTCCAAAATGAAAGTCTTCACATTCTTTAATACTATTCTTAAACCTTGTTGGCATGGACACTTACAGAAAGTTGCAGCAGGGAAAAAATGCTGAAAAGACTTTTGAAAAGTAACCAACTTACTGTTAATACTTACCTGCCAAGTTTCTTTGTCTAAGTCACAGAGGTAGCACTTCCATGGGACCAACTCCCTGTTTTCAAATCTCTCATTGGTCCCAAGTTTCTTAATAAGCTTGAGCTGAGGAATCATGGAAGAAATATATAAGTTAGTTTAGCACTGCAATTATGTTACAGTACTCTCCCTACAGAACAGTCATGATGAAGGACAATGATCTACAGACCTGTCTGACTTTACAGGTCTGCTAGAATGCTGTCCTGTCAACTGATGTTTGGGACAAACATCGTTGTTGCCTCTGGCTGCAGTATAATGTGCCTGCAGTTGGGCGGCATGATTAACTATATTGTCTGCTAGAATGCCGTCATGTCAACAGATGTTTGGGACAAACATCTGTGGTGCCTCTGGCTGCAGTATAATGTGTCTGCAGTTGGGCAGCACTATTAAGTATCTTGTCTGCTAGAATGCTGTCATGTCAACGGATGTTTGGGACAAACATCTGTGGTGGCTCTGCCTGCAGTTTAATGTGCCCGCAGTTGGGCAGCACGAATAAGAATATTGTCTGCTAGAATGCTATCCTGTCGCTTCCTGGGATCTTTCAGTGAGCCATAGAGGGCATACTTCAAAGAATCCTGTGAGTAGCAGTTTATCTCAATGACATATTGCTAACGGGAATCAATGACGAAGATCACATAGCGACTTAGAAAAGGTACTCAAATTGAAGAAGCGGGACTCAAATTAAAAAGAGATGTGTGCTCCTTCATGGAGTCATCGGTAGAGTATTTGGTACATAGGATGGACGCATAAGGCTTACATCCATTGCTGGACAAGGTACAGGTGCTATAAGACACGCTGGCACCACATAATGTGACTGAGTTGAAGTCACACTAACATGACTTACTATGGTAAATTTCTACCAGGGCCATCAACGACACTGGCTCCTTTGTACAATTTGTTCCGAAAGGACATTCACTGGAAGTGGACAGAAACTGAGAACGGAGCATTTAAGGGCACAAAGAACTTACTTTTGTCTTCACAATTACTTGATCATGAATTGATATTATCATGTGACGCCTCTCCCTATGGATTGGCAAAGTGTTGGCTCACAAACTGGAAGACGATTCAGAAAACCAATTGGGTTTGTTTCGCACACATTGACAGCAGCGGAATAAAGTATGCGCAAATAAAAAAAAAAGGCTTAGCTTAGCTTGGGGTTAAGTAATTTCAACCCAATTTCAATGGCCGTCACTTCACACTGGTGACGAATCATAAACCGCTGTTTGGTTTATTAACTGAGGGTCGCGCGATACCACTACAAGCATCGGCAAGGATCCAAAGATGGGCCTTGACCATTGCGATGTATGAATATACATTAACTTTCAAACCAACTGAGGCGCATGCAAATGCAGACACAAGGAGCCGCCTTCCATTGCCAGACCACATGGGCAAGTACCAAGCCCTCCAGAGATTGTATTAAATTTAATGTTAGATTTACTGGATTAACGTCCATTACATACAGGTACAAGCAAATACAAATTGGACTAGAAGGGACCATATAATGTCTAAGATCCTTAGATATGCAAAATCAGGATGACCAGAGCAAACTTAAGCCATATTCCCTCAGACAAAAAGAATTGTCTGTGGAACAGAGTCATCATACCGCCAGTTGTGTGGAAGTGCATACTGGCTGATTTGCACGAGAGCCATGTGGGAGTGCCGTGAATGAAAAGTTTTTCAAATTGTTCTGCAACAAAAATGGCATAAAGCATATGATAACAGCACCCTACCACCCTTCATCAAATGGTCTGGCTGAACGCGTGGTTCAAACCATAAAACAAGGGGTAAGGAGGAGGCTGAAGGGTAGTTTGGAGGACAAAGTTTTATTTAAATATAGAATAAACTACCAAAGGAGTGTCACCTGCAAAATTGTTGTTAAGTCGAGAGTTACGATCTCAAATGGACTAAATCTGCCCAAATCTCCAAAAACAAAAAGACCCAAGATGAGAAAACTGTTGTCAATCGCACATTTAATATATTGGAGAAAATGTATTTGTTAAGAATATCTCAGTAAGAGGATCAAAATGATTTGCAAGTAATATTATTGAAAATACAGGATCTATATCATTTAATGTACAGTTTGGAAATGATGGTATTGTCAAGACCAAATAAGAAAATATCACTTAGATACACCTAACCAAATGGTACCCAAAATTGATGATTCATTAATATTGAACGACAATGACCAGTCAGAGTCTGATTCAATCATGGCAGATGATGTGCAAGATGTACCTGCACAAAATGAAGGAACTGCCCAGCAACCGGTTAATGAACAGTTGGACAACCAACATGAACAGTTGGACATTCAACATGTTCATTCATCTAAAGTCTATCCAAGATGTAATAGAGAACCACCTCATAGACCGTAGAGGGGTGGGGATGTGGTAACTTTAACCAAACAACTGGTTTATTATTTCTAATGTAGAATAATTCATATTTCATATTGCACCTGGTTATAATAAACCGAGCACCGAATAACTGGAGAGGAGAAGCCACTCATTTGTACAAATGAATGGGTGATTGTGGTCCTTTAAAATTAATTCATAAGCCCTGAGCACAAGGTTCATAAAGCCAGCAGTTGACAGACATGCAAACCAGACTCTTCACAAAGGAATATGGGCCTTAAATCTAGATTGAAAAAATACTTACCTCCTTGTAATGATTGCCATGTACAGTATAAGCAAAGGTTTCTGGCAGAGGATCACTTTGGTGAGTACCATTTGAATTTTGAAATGCTCCTCAGGTTTTTTACCAGGGTAGCAGGTACTGTGGCAGGGGAAGTCAAGAGACAAGGGAAGAGTTCTCTTTGTTCAGCTGCATGATAGGCTCACAGGGCTTGATGACAAAAAGCAGTCGTGCACTCGGTGTTTGCCACGGTGCCCCTGAAAAATACGCCCAGCCAACGGCAAAAGTTGCCATCATGACCTTTATGTTTTGCCATCCTTTCAGCGCTGTTAAACCACGAGTAGTAATAAGTACTATAAAGTAACACAACAAATCTTGGGGAGATTTTGTTTGAATAGAAGTAGTAACTTCCTTCCAAGAGCCTTAGGCTTACCCACCTATCACCATGGATGCATCCCTACAGGAATGGGTGTCAGACACCTAAAGATGGAGGCATTCATGAGACTGCTCAACACTTCCTCAATAAGTCCCCCCATTGGATGATGCTCAGTGTTCTCTGAAAACTCCATGCTTGTGGCTGACATAAACCAGAAGCCATCTCCTGACAGATGCGACATTCTGTTTGATTTATTCAAAACAACAAACATAGACCTTTTCATCTTTGCTCCAACTTCAGAGCTTTCCACACAGATAGGGATACCAACATATGTGAATGTGACTGATGCAACCTACTGCTGAATTTATTCAACAGATCAAAGATACAATGTAGAACTTTTTACAAGTTTAGTTTAGCACAAGAAAAGATTATGGTTCCCAATACACTTTGTTCTCCTGATGGATTATCCATGAGTCCAACCCAAGAAATATGAGATCATGGGCTGGTCCAGACAAAAGACCACTAGTGCCACAGTAATCTAGTATACCAGCTACTGTACAGTATCTGTTCCATAGATTTACCAAATCTTACTGGTTTGGGTATTCACAAGCATATACTTACCCTAGAGCCTAGGTCTCCACATCCTGAGCTAGACTTGCTTCTCTGGGAACCTGAGGCTCCGGATCCAGGAGCCTCTGTCAAGGGCATGAATCATCCTCCGACAAACAAAATTCTGCTCTCAGAGAAGGAACTGAATTCAGTGAGTTGTGAGCCACTCTCACAGCTATGGGCCGAGCCAGGAGTTTGAGGTGCTCTCTGGCCACCCATTAGGGATTCACTGGATAATACATGTGAATCATCAAACACTGTTCAGTAGCCACTGAATATGAAAAGATTGTGCTGGTATCTGGGGACATTTGAAAGTCCTTGGTCAAAGCCATCAATCACACAAAAGTACAGTGACAGATCTCTAGAGACAAAAGTGTCCACCACATGTTTACAATGAGTAGTACAAAGAACTCATTGTTATATATACTCTTACATAAAGCTTTGTCCAGGACTGTAGCCATCTACTGAGTTGCTAGACCTCTTAACAACAACTTTATAAGCCATAGATCTGAGGTGGGAAATATGATCATGGTAACATTTGGAGACCAGCCCTAGGGGTCCCCTACAAACTCCACAACCATCTGGGTGACAAGAGACTATATTACTTCACAATGGGCCAAGATCAGGCAGGATCCCTGGGTACTAAACATCCTCGTCTCCTTCCAGTCTGGGGGAAAGGTTCTCCTATACCAGGTAACCAGGGCAAGAAAGACCCTGTATAGATGTCAATATTGTCGAGGCGGCCATGGAAATAACTGGAGAGGAGAAGCCACTCATTTGTACAAATGAATGGGTGATTGTGGTCCTTTAAAATTAATTCATAAGCCCTGAGCACAAGGTTCATAAAGCCAGCAGTTGACAGACATGCAAACCAGACTCTTCACAAAGGAATATGGGCCTTAAATCTAGATTGAAAAAATACTTACCTCCTTGTAATGATTGCCATGTACAGTATAAGCAAAGGTTTCTGGCAGAGGATCACTTTGGTGAGTACCATTTGAATTTTGAAATGCTCCTCAGGTTTTTTACCAGGGTAGCAGGTACTGTGGCAGGGGAAGTCAAGAGACAAGGGAAGAGTTCTCTTTGTTCAGCTGCATGATAGGCTCACAGGGCTTGATGACAAAAAGCCGTCGTGCACTCTGTGTTTGCCACGGCGCCCCTGAAAAAATATGCCCAGCCATTAGGGATTCACCTACCGGGTTCTTCCCAGCTTGGGAGTCCCTAGCCATTGTACAATTGCCCCTATTCCCATTCCTTGCACTGCCTTTTTGACTTCCCGACCTCGTCCCCATCATATGCCACAAAGAGGCCGATGACAGGGTCATACCCCCCAAATGAGGGGATATGAAGAAGAATCCTTCAAGTTGGTTCGCCGGACCTGAAGCCAAGACTCGATGTTGAGCCACTTGTCCACCAAAAACCAATGGCGACCCTTGCATGGTGCCACCAGAGTACATGAGAGCCAATCTCACCCAGGTCAAAACTAGGAACAGGAAACATATCGGGAAGGATGCCCACTGGAACAATGACAACACCAATCACAGCTTAGGTTATGCCTAGGGGAAGGGAAAAACTGCATAACCCTTTAGTGCATGCCCTAATCTACAGTGCAACACGTCTTTACTTGTTGACGCGGAGCTCGTTACTGCACTGCTTACCAGCTTTTTCGAGCATGTGCCCGGGTTGCCCAACCGTAAAGCGGAATATGCCCACAAAGGGCAAAGGTGGCACCCTCAGGCGCCCTGTGACGATCCTCGGTCGACGTAGACCCAGCTTGCATAAAAGGGTTAAGAAAGCTAAGGGTGAAGACTGAAGAAGGACACAAGTTTGAGCACCTCATGTAAGAGGCATGCTAGATGGATAATAGATTATAATAGTAGATAGGGCTGTGACGTTTAAACGAACGAACGGCCGCCGATTTCGTACACCATTTAAACGCCTACAAAAAATTAACACATCATTACACCATAATACACGACTTACAAGTATTGTGACAACAAAGTTTTGCGGATATCACACATCTTTCTTTCATTCAAAATAAACTTACTCTTCGTGTCTGAAAAACGCTATCAGAAAAGTTAGCGACAACAAAGATCGCCAATTAGTGACATTGTTTGAGTTGATCTAAAGGCTCACAAACGTAAACCGCTTGCATCACCGATCCAAGACTCTACTCTGTTAATCCTTCTATTATTAAGCACAGCAATTGTTACGTAACATGTTTCACTTGAGTGCATAGTACTGAATACATCGCCGACTC
>JAODAF010659051.1:0-12628 GCA_027574765.1 Molpadia intermedia
ATATACTTCAGGTCTGTGATATCGTGGTCACGTCTATTTTTAGGCCAACATGCACTTAATCTCCCAATTGATGATTAGGCCTATGTTTTAATGCCCAGAGTAATACATGCATGATGCAAGCCTAACCAATCTTTACATCACTCAGCCCTCGCCGGCCGCTGACGGATTAACTCCGTATTTTGGTATAGGCTACTTCCGGATTCCATCCACTGCTGGTATACGGCCGGTGCTGCTGCAAACTTTTTTCGCGCGCCGACATCGACTCGACGATAATCCTCCGCCCGTAAACAAACAACCCCGTAATCACCACTTAAATTTGTTTTGTCGCTTAGCATATGCGATATAATATTTTAACATTGGAAGAAAAACATATTTTGTGTTACAAAAGAAGGTTTCCATAGGAAAAAGATCCCCCAAGAGTCAAGAACAGCTGTACGAAAAGGCAATATGCAAATTACTTCCGGGTTTGAACGTGAGGATTGATTTTTGTTGTTAAGCAAATTTTACTACACTATTGCAAAACTCGTATATGTATACAAGAGGTTCTGAGATGGAGAGGAAAAAGACACTTGATTTGTTGCTTGAAGCAGGTAATTTTTGTCATATATTGCCCCTGCATGTAGGCTAGGAAATATTCTTATATATGTTTGTCTTTAAAAAATATAGCTCATTCAAAATGTAAGAAGTTCGTGACAGTTGCGTTACTTCAAAAAACCAGGAAGTGGGTTTCCTGTGTGTACATACATTGTCGCATGGCAGTGAACAACAATCTGATACGATCGTAACTGTCGTAAAATTATCTTGTAATTCTAAGTTCTTGATGAGTCGTCGCCTCTATTTTACGTGTTAACATGTAGTTAGCACATCAAGAAACATCATGTTTGTTAATATACTTTTATATTTTAACATATCATGGCGGTATCATCTGTATTCCTTTGTTCGTCTTTGTGTGTTTACTATACTACGGACAGACGAATACTCATACATCGTGTACACACGTAGGCTAGGCCTAACTGTTACAGTTGTTTTCTATTATTTGTGTTATTTTCGCGAATGCGGAAGTCGCCTGCATGTTAACGTTAGGTGTTATGGTGTTCTGTTACTATACTCTGACGTTAGGCCTAATGTTATTATGTTTTCTATTACCACGTTTGCTGTGGCTTTTGTTATGCATGTCGACGGTGGTTCATGACATGATACATGGTGGTTATTTTGTTACTGATTGTAATGCAAGGTTCTAATATTAAGGTATACAGTTGAGCTAGGCTGAAGGGCCTAGCTAAGTACAGCTAGGCCTACATGATTAAAGATATTAGCCTGTTATTATTAAACAGGTAGGCCTATAGATAACCCTGGCATAATACTAGATCAACATGAGGTCACACAGTCATGCAATTTTTTTTCTTTCTAAATTCTAACTAAAGTCTAAAGTTCTCATAACAGGTTATTAAGTAAATTTCCAAAACAAAATACATGTATGAAATAAATTGCATGGTGAAATAAAACACAATCATCTAGGCCTTCATGTTTTGATAACCAACATTAGTATTTAAAGTGACATTCATGAATGAGAGTCAGCAAACCATAATAGATAAATGCATGATATACTGTACATAGCTAGCTTCATTGCCACACAAAGATGATTCCAATTGAGCCACTGTAACCAATTGCCTTAATGTAATTACTAATAACATACTCTTCCAGAATACAATATTTAATTTTGTGTTACTCAGGCATTCACAATTCCACTGGCCATCCCGCACTGGTGGGAAAGTAATTGCATCTAGCGATTAATTAATATTAATATGAAAAAGAATAATGGAAAGTAGGTTGCAATGTTAGAAACTATGATTACTACTTGCTATTTGCAAAAATCTCATCTGCTATTTAATCACACACTTATTAATATTCATGAGGTCTATGACAATGTTTGACCATCAAGTACTATCCAAGTCGTCATAGACACTAAAAATTAAATGTTTACCATTATGAATTCAATTTGTAGATATTACTGTGACAGTGATTATTCTGTATTGAGGTGACCATTTTTGAATTTGCATCATGTGATTATCATCTATCAAACGTGTGCCTTAAAAATTATTGTGTAATTACATTCTAGATCGTTCAGAAGATCGGCCAAACAGGTATCGCCTAGTGTTTGGGGCCAAACTGGCAAACTGGCCTTGACCTTTTCCGAACAAAAGTTAATCACTTCTGCTTTACATCAGTCAAAACAAACTGTAAAAGTTTGGTGAAGATTCATTCAGAATTGAGAGCGCAATCATGTGTACAAGAAAACAGACAACTGATCAACATACATATCAAATTCTTCACGTTTGGTTTACACCGACTTAATAATTTCAAGAAACTTAAATTTTAGGTCTGCAGTCATCTTAGGGTCAATTGGGGTCATTGCAAGATATAAATTAAAATTAACCAAAGTTGCTCACATTGATTGTTGAGTAGTGACCCAGAATTTTTACTTTAGGTCAGTGGTCATCTGAGGGTCATTTGGGGTCATTGATTTACTTCACTCCTACTTACCTCATACCTCTACTTATGTATTCCTAATTACCCACGAATCTAGCATCTGGCAAGCTTTTACCGCCGTAGTAGGCACCTGGGAGAGAGAGAGGGAGCCCTTTGGTTTGAGTATCAATGATTTTTAATTTAATTTCGCTTTTTTTTCATTCATAGGACTTGAATTTTTTGAGACAAGTGCAAAGGAGAATATCAACGTGAAACAGACGTTTGAACGACTGGTCGACATCATCTGTGACAAAATGTCAGAAACGATTGACACCGACCAGAGCTTACGGCCAACTTCGACGATCACCCCAACAGAGCCTGGTAAATCTCAAGCAGATTCAAATTGTGCTTGCTAAAGCATCCCACGGATAGATACGCTGTGAATCTTTGACGGACAGTGTTTTTTGTTTTTTAAGGGGTTTCTAGTGTTTATTGTGTTCATACATTGTAACAGGTCTATAGCCTGTTACAGCACTGTTGTCCTTCAACTGATGGATCCTAGGGGGTGGGGTTCTCCCCCTCCCCTCTGAGAATGAAAAGAAATAAATTGCGAGGGCATTGTTAGGCTAATGGGGGCTTTTTGCCCTTAAGTTGCATTATAGGTATAGGGGGATGTATTTTAAAATTATGGGAGATACTCACGATCCATTATTCCCTTTTATTCCTTAATCCTGTGATCTGGGATTACCACATACTACCAGTAACAATCTTTGGTACAGGGACATAACTTCTGGATTAGTGTGAATATAACTCAGTAGTTGATTGTATCTTTTCAAGGATCAAGGGTGACTCCAGTAGTGTATGGGTGGGAGGGGGTTGTGAGGGCCACACACTACCAGTACCAGGCTTTGGTAGGGGGACTTATCTTCTGGATGAATATAACTCGGTAGTTGGATTTGATCTTTTGATGGATCAATGGTGCCTCCAGAATGTGTGTATGGGAAGGGGTTATGATGGCCATGTACTACAATTACTGACTTTGTTGGGGGAGGGAGGGGGGAACCAGGGGTTACTTCAGCAGATTTGAGAATTGATGCCCCAATACCAATCTAGGGTATCAATACCCATGGCATCTCTAGCCATGGGGAGGGGGGCACATATTATGTGCCTCTATTTGTATGAACCTGGCTAGCAGATAACAGACTGGATAAAACAGTTGAAATATAAAAATAGGATGAAATTCCGAGAGAAAGGCAGAAAAGGTAAATCATTGTATAATCCGTTACTTGGAGGGCTGCGATTTTCGATGCAGAGCCTTTAATCACGGAAGATATGAGGGTGACATAATCGGGTTTATTGGTCACAACTCTGATGGCCATAATTGGAATATGCTATATGCTAGATGAATATGCTAGATGTATCAGCAAGGTAAATATAGACATAAATTTTCAAACCAGAGTATGTCGAAACTTCTAAAATTAAGTACTATATACTCATAGCCATGTACTAGTACCAATACTACAGTCCTGCATATAAACAGTACATAAATATTTAACTTTATATTTATTTTGTTTCCATTTACTTGGTTTAGGTATTCAAAGAATATTTCTTCTTCTTCACTTTACATTTAAATATCACCATTAGTATCATACATATCAAGAGTTTGATAATCACTATGACTCACCATGGTTGTAGGCTGAAAATCCTGTCTATTCTGGTTCTAAAATCTGGTCTATTTGAAATATCAGTTTTCATCCACCCAGGGACGTTTTACAATCAATGAAACTTTCTGCAGACAGTTTTAAGATTCAGTGACAAAAGAATCATGAATCCACTGTGGTAGATATTTTGAAATCAATAGAATCAATTTAGAACTAAAAAAGAACCATGGTGAGTCTGCTCATAGTGAATGCTGTATTCTCATCATAACATTTGAAAAAAAACAACTTTATAGTCTTAACCATCCTTTGTGCAGTCTCACCAACACATATCAAAAGCTAACTTCCGAGAACTGCAGGTTCACTAACTCTGCATACATAATGAGGTGTATCCATGGAGATACTCATTTTATGCATGTTTGTCTCAGTATATTTGGCATCCATTTTGTTATGGATTTTGAAAAGGGTTGGTGAACCACTATTTCTATAATAGGTTTCTTCTGAAAACCTAGCGCCTGCTTTCTCTGTGATTGAACTAGTTTTCTTTAAGATATAAGTACCAATGCTCAATTTTCATAGTAGATTGTCTTTCTGACTAATAGTCATTCCCTTAAAGTCATGTGCAATTCTAGGTATAACTTTTCTTTTTTTCTTTTTTAGTAAGTCATAGCTGGAAGCAGGTTTGCTTCTGACATAGATGTTTTTATTTTCTTCAATACTTTCCTCAAAACTCTGGTAATTTATTACTATTACCCAGAGAAAATGTATTTCATTCCACTTAGTATATAAATAAAAAGACACTACAGATTTAACTAGTTTAACAAAATGTGCAAGACAACCGCTTTCAAGTTTTCAAGTTCTTAAATTATATCTTAAAATGCCATGTTTGCTTTTTTAAAGGCGCAACTTGTTTGTTTCAATTCATGAATATTCGCCTGATGTTCTTTCCGCTATATAATTTGAAAAGTAATATTTCACTGCCTGTTCTATCTGTTATATAGTTATGGTCAACAATCAATCATAAATGGTCAGTGATTAGTGACATAAAAGGGCAGCAGGTAAATTTATTTATTTGAAATTATCCAGAGTAGCATCATAAATATACTTCCAAAGCTTTCTGGAGGTAATTCATAAATATTGTCGTAGACAATTTTGATTGATTGATGTCATTTTGGATTACTTTTTTCCATTTATAAAGTGACGTACATTTTTCACCTGTACGTCCTCGTACTCAATGCTCTAATATGTAAAACGTGCAAAACGATATTACTGTGATACGTTTTAATTTTGAGCCGTAATGAATTTGGGGATTGTCTACGCAAGACGACGTAACACCAGCCTTATCTAGAACAGCAGTACTTTGCTTGGATATCCTTCATCAGTAAACTAACACACTTCAGCCCGTTGTCATGGTAACATTGACATCAGCAGCCTACTCTTTGGGACTGGATAATATATTCCAAATCCTAATTGCTTTATCTGCCTATGAGCAAACTGTAAGACGCATGTATTTATGGCCGTACGCAATATACTCTTAGCGCCGAGGGGAAGTGTCACTAGTAATAAGCTGGTGAATACATTACATCGCATCCAAACTTAGCATTGGCGTTATGTAACGGTGACTACTATACACGCTGTGAAACAAACCTTTACATGTAAATATCAGGCTACTATAATCTACAAAGTGGAAATTGGTTGAAAGCGTCTGGCAATGTCGTGAGATAAGTTGTCGGATCTGATGTCATATAAATGTTAAAGGCTACGGTATTGCTTGTTGCCGTGTATAAACAAGCCTTGTGTCTAGAGATAGCTTGGAACAATTTAAAAGGATGGTTTCTTTTTTCATTAGATAATAAAGACCTGCTGGTCTAAAAAGCAATGAAGTCAGCCATGCCTGCCAGCAGTCAGTGACATGGTGCGGAAGGCGCTCTGTAAACTCAAACCAAAATTAATAATCAAAGTAAAATATTGATTTTTCTCTCCATATTTTCTGAGAAATTAAATAAATAAATTTAAAGTGATTCTCATTGGCACTTCCCACTCTTGGTTATAACATACAGATCTTAACCTATAATACTACACAGTTTGTATATCAGGTATATTTCAAGACATGAGCCTAATAGGTGTCATCTGGATATTTACCCTGAATCCTATATCTTTGTAGTTGAGGATTTTGCACTGTTAACTAGTGTTATAGGGGGAATTCCTAGGGGAAATATCAACAATATTTAGGTATTGGTGCACCTACAAAAAAGTTGGAAATTACCATAGCAACACTTCAAATACCAAGAATTATGACATCTTTTCTATAACTGTGAATAAAAAAATTATTCCTTTGGTGAAATATTAGCATAAAAAATGTTTGTTTTAATACGTAGCATAGTCAGTCAACTGAATCTCCATTATTTTTGACGGCCTCAGAATACTCTGGCATTTTTACATGTAGGTCAATTTTAGCACTGAAAATATGCCACAAAAATACTTGGTGCGCCAATACATAATCCACCCGGTAGCATCTTGACCAACATGCATTGCTCAAAGAACCATCCCATAATTTGATGGAATCTGCGTATTCCATGATATTGCTAACAACATAAAACATATGAGGCTTCAGAATTCTTTCAATTGAATGACTTCAATGTTTCTTGTAAGTTTTATCAAACAACAAAGCCTTAAGTACGCCAATTCCGAAGCCGCCGTTCTACATATAAACAACCAATGATACTATACATACTGCAACGTTAAAGAGATCTTGCTAAGCTTTAGTTGTGGTGTATCATGTCAATTACATACGAAAATCGCCATAGCAACGGCAAAATAAACAACAAAATGCTAATCCTGCGTATGCTTTGAATGAGAATTGAACTCTAATGTAAACATAATGTATTCATGTTCTGTCACATTTTCTAAGCCCGCCTTAATTAATTGAAAACTCTTTCACCAATTCATTAATACAGCCATAAATAAGTCTGCCGGCTTTTGTGTTTACATAACAAGGCATGTTTATTATGTTTGCTATAAAGTTAAGATCTAGTGCAGATCTGAAGCTCACTATCACTAGTAGCAATTTCTGCCTGAGTAACAAAACTCATTTAGTAACAATTTTGAAAAATTGGCCTTAATCATTTGATTCTTTGGTGGGGGGGGGGGGGGGGGGAGGGGGGGGGCGTGTGGCGCTCTATGAAAATTCCTGGCTATACGACTGTAGAAGAAGCATTGAGTGAGGAGTAGTAGCCCATAACCTTCTTGTTGTCCATTGATATCAATTACATATTACTAAACCATATAAACTTAGCAGTATTGAGTATAACCTCTTCTGAAGACTGTCCCTGTATTTAGTTGGGGCGTGGGGTTATCATTTACATATTATGTTTAAAACCAACCTTTTATAAGTTGAGTATCATTTGCACGTGACACATATTAAAGTTTAATCTATTTTAATGTTTCAGTCGTCTAAACAGTGTTCTGGATATAGCCATTATGTGTGTATGTTTTAATCATATAATCTGTAACCAAACTTTATAGCATTGAGCATAGAAGTTACAAGTTTCTTAATATCTTAATATTGATACTATATTAATGTTTCAACCTCCTGAAGAGTGCTCGTGGTATAGTTGGGGTATATGGAGTATTATAACTTACATATGTTTAACACATAATTATAAGATATAACCAACCTTTAAAACACAGAGAATTTTCAAGCTTTACACCATGGAATTGAATCTAATTGATATTTCAGTCTGGAGAGTGTTCTTGGTAAACTTGAGGTGTGTTTACATTATGTAAATATATAAAACTGTAACCAACCTTTCAAATATTGAGTATATAATTTGCCAGTTTTGCACCTAGATATCGAGTCTGTTTGAATGTTTTAGTCGTCTGAAGAGTATCTCGATATATGTGAGTTGTGGAGGGACATAAGCATAAAAAAGTCTTCCATATCAAAATGTTGGTATTTCTGATCCTGACAAAGCTGTTATATTATACTTATTCAAATAGTAGGTGTGTCGTACACGTTATTTAATTGCGCTAAATCAGCTGATTAGGGGCTAGAAGTAGCGAAAATGGCGGACCTTCAAATGAGCTAATGAGACGGTTTTATTTGATATCTTTTGATGTTTGTTGAAATCAAGTGCAATGGTGATTCTTAGTAGGGGGAATATATTTTCTAGTACATATAAAAGCCCAGTTTTATCCTGAACGGTCTCTTTAATAACAATCGCAGAACTTAGATGCGTGAAGAGTGTGCTCTAACTACTTGTCACAGACAAGAACCTGAATGTAAAAAACAGTATATTTTCTTTTTTATAACTGTTGCAGCTCTCCATCCAACAATGTTCATGTTACAATGTACTAATTACATAACCTAGGCAGGCCCCTGGTATTGGGGGTAGTGATCCGTTTTAGTGTCGCCAATATATTTTGGAGGTTCGCCAAAACATCGGAAGTAAATATAAACCTGAAAAGTTGAAAATTCTTGAACATAAGTTACTTAAAAAGTTACAAAATGGTGCCATCTAAGCACCCTTAGGCAAACCAAGCAAACATGTTTGAATACCAGGGACCTAGACGATTCATGTATGGTTAATATCCTAAATTGTAATATGATGGTAGTTAATACATACTGCCAACGCCTGTTTAGTCATTCTATTAACGAATATAGAAGATGTTGACTAATATATGAACAAGAAAAGACAAAATTTTGGACACTGCCAGTACCATTCGTTTAAAAAAGTAACATTACGCCACGCCCATAAATGGTTAACATCCAACATTGTCATATGGTGCAGTAAAGTTTTGACTTTGATTGGACAAAATCGGCCATATTTGAAAATTTGTATTTGAAATTCTTAAGTGATAGAAATTACAGCAACTATACTGCCAACACCTAGGTATTCCTTTTCATTATTGAATATTGATGAGTCATACTCTATGAATATTAATAACTCGGAGAAAGTTGAATATACATGATGGGCACATCCTTATGTTCACCGTGGAAATACTCGTATTGTCACATTAGTAACCTTTCCAATATATTCCAAATTCGCCTACTAAATGTGATGATTCGCAATAATAAATGATTGCGTAGTTCAGTGTAGGACTCTGGGAAGAATAATTTTCTGAACTCCTGCAAAAAATGAAACATATTAAAAAAAATAAAAACGATTTTATCAAACAAAATGTGCCTCACTTTACTGACTTTACCTCAGAGAACCTTAATGAAGAGACCCTACGAAAATTTTCAATTTCCCCTTGAATCGATTGGTGCTTAAACTACATCATATGAGTCAATATATCAGATACTGACAGCCAACCTTGTACAATTATCCAGGGAGCTAGCAAATCAAATATTGAGCAGGAATTATACATTTTTATTACACTATGGTAGAAATGAAATATGGCAAAATGTATATATTAGTTTTTGGTGAGCTTTCTGACACGATAACGGCTACCAGGCATTTGCCCACGGCACGCCGTGGTTGGTGTAAAGAATATATTTAAATACAAACATATATTAAATTCGATATTTTTTATTCGAATTATTATTTATTACAATAGGATTTCTGAATCTCTCAACCAGGTTCAAAACATTAGACGAGATATGAAGTTTCAGTCTCTGAAGGGGCACGGCCTTCTCCACCGGTGGCGTTATCAATAGCCTAATTCAATCAGGGTTGCACATTTCCCGGGAAATACTAATATTTCCCGCCCGGGCGGGAAATAATGGAAAACACCGGGAAATAGTGGGAAATAATGGGAAATATTGGGAAATAACAATACCGGAAAATATTATCATATATGAACCCATGTTCATAACAAAAAATGAGGACAAGACCACATACATATGACAACATATAGAATAATAACTTACAAATAAACATCAAACCAGTTCTCAACAATACTTTAGCTAATTACAATATATTATTAAAGTCTAGTATTAATTTACTAGTAACAAACCAGTTGCATCCTCTGTATAGAGGAAAACTGCTACAACCAGAACATATTGATGCAACACAAAAGCTAATATTGGATGAATCTCCAGACCTGATGGCAGAGTTGTGCCAGTTTCAGGCTGATGATCTGCCTTTGCCAAAGTCCCTTATGCACCCCACAGCATGGGCCAACACAAAGCCAGATGTGTGGTGGTTGTGCGTATTACGATCTGGAACAATTAGTCCTGGACTTTGTGCAATTGTGGTGAAACTTAACACAATCCCTGTTAGTTGTGTACCCATCGAACATGTGTTCAGTAATTTGGGGCTGATACAGAGCAAACTGAAAAACAGACTTGGACTTCACTCAGAAAGCGGTATTTAAGTTGGTGATGTGCTACAAATATCTCAGGGGAAAGGAGGAGCTAGACTGGTGAAATGTGATTTATGACTTATGGTTATGTAATTTACATTAATTAGCTAGTATTGTACCTACATTACTATAACAACAGAGTGATATGAAGTTCATTTTAATTGTTACAGTTAGATTGAAGGATCATTTTACATAAAAAAGTATTTAAACTTCTACTACAGTACATGTGAAAGGACATTAAAAGGACATTAAAATGTTATATATTGCAATAGAGTGATATGAAGTTTTAAAGTTCATGTTAAATGGTACAGTTTAGATTGAAGGACCATTTGAAATGAAAAAAGTTTTTAAACTAATGTTTCTGATTATTTCCAAATATTTCCCACTTTGGGGTATTATTAACCGGGCGGGATTTCCCGGCCCGGTATTTCCTGTGCAACCCTGCCATGAAGGGGATGCTCTGTCAATCGAAGGATTTAATTGCACATTGCTTAAACTCTCCCCCCCCCCCCCATTTTAATATTATGTTTGCTTATTATCACAAGGGTACTGTACATAACATATTCTGGAAGGGAGGGGATAATTGCCATTGAAAAACCTTCTGCCGCATATAGGAAATTCAATTTGACCTCCACATTTTAATCCATGAACTTTATAAATGCCTTTGTGTTCCTGATTTAGACCACTGTCTGGACCACTTAGTACTGTATAATTGTGCCCTGGAAACACCACGCGTGCCACAGGCTCAGGGATCCGACCTAATTTTTCACTTCACCCCTATCCCATGGAGCCTCAGTAAAAGGTCAAAATATATAGTAACCCTATTCTGAATGATTAATCTGAAACCCACAATACTACATGTATGACAAATGATCAGAATTATGGACTTTGAAGTTTATACACTTGTGGGGGGATGAAAAGTATACTCTTTGTACACTATGATGATGTTGATTATTGTAAATGGACCCCTAAAGTGAAAATAACAAATCAGATATTTGGATGTCCCGAAAACTGAAGAAAAATAAGGTTTAAAAGCTACTTGAGAATGGATGTTGTTTAACTTCTTATTCTTATTCAAACAGTTTCGGATAGTGGTTCTAACAGGAAACAAGCCATCAAGCAATATCTCAACAAGGAGCTGTCTATAAACATTAAAAAGGTTAGTGAATGAAACCTGAAAATTGATTAAATTTCATTAGTGGGTATCCCAGTTAAATGTAGGATTAGGGAGAGCCCACATTCCTTCTTCAAAGAAGAATTTAATATTATATTTTTTTAAATATATATAAAAAAAAACTTAACTTTCCTCAAATATATGGGGCATTGTGAGGTGTTATATTACCACCACCACCTCCCTCCCCCTGTTCTGAATCCTAATAAATTTACTCACCATATATTCTGGAAAATTCAACAATTGGTCATTTTTTCTATGAAAACACTGGCATTATTACATACACGGTATATTGGATATATTGAAGTATGGTTCAGCTCAATCATTTCCTGGTTCTGATGTCCTCCCTATATAGCCACTCTAGAAGGGCTTTCTAAGCCACTGTGGTGTCCCACATTGTGAGGATACATGATTCCTAATTGATTTCATTCTTCTAGAATAAAATCTAAGAGGCCAAAAGGAATATGTAGGAAAATGCTATTATTAATTCTGCATTTGGTGGCTTGGTCAGGATTTGTTGCGGGTGAGTTATGGGAACCCAGATGTACAGTACCCTACCATTGTTTAGTAATAAAAGATCATCCATGTATATCAAACTATCCATAGTGACATAGAGAATGGGTACATAACCTACCGCTCTGTCAATTTACTTACCTTTTAATATAATATAATAAAGAATGGAAAATTCAAATATCAAGCAAAAATGGCTCATTTTCTTTCATATGTATTGGGTACATATATATGAGGGACAAAATAATCTTGGTTAGCATTGTCTGATTTGATCAATAAGGTAGAAAACTGTACAGCCAAGAAAACATGGAGAGTTTAAGATTCTTGATTAGCAATTTATAAGTACTTCTAATCTAGTTATTTTGACTCTTTAATACAATGAGTTCCCCCTCCCCCACCCCCACATTCCATAACGTGCCCTCCCACATTCAGTATTTTTAGTAAATTTTCTCTTCATAATAATTTGCAAAATTAAATGGCACCAAAATATTTTTTTAATTAATTTTGCAGTGTA
>JAODAF010659160.1:346-11042 GCA_027574765.1 Molpadia intermedia
AGGCACCAGAAGAAAAAACCGCTCAGCAATGACACGTTGAAGGTATTTTTGTTTGTGGTGTTTTTTTTGGGTGGGGGGGGGGGGGGGGGGGAGCAGTCTGGTACTAAATTCGGAACTGGTAGAGACCTGTCGGGCGGGTACCAGGGTAACCAGTGCAAACACTAGTACCTACCCCCATGACACCTCATCAGATGCCACTCTGCCTTCTAGCCCTGTAACCATTTTGGCATCAGAACCGTTGACAGTTCACAGAAGTTATTTAACCAGCTTTTCTGATAGTGAACTGCAAACCTTGCATTTATTTGTGCTAAACAAAGTTGAAGAGTGTACTGGACTGCATCTGTATTTAAAAGTGCATGTAATTGTGAACCTCTGTATATATTCATACTTAACAATAAAGGTTAAGGTTTGTTCGATTGCCTTCAGCAATGTAGTCACACTGTCTGTTTATAACAATAACTTCACTCTGCTGAGTCAGGGAATGATTAAATGTCAGATGTTCAGTTGACGAAGAAAGAAAGAAACGACTCTGTCATGTGGTGGGCTGAATAAGGTTCATATTGTTTGCTTTGGCTTTTCATGAAATTTTACTAAAATGGAGATTATCTTGGCATAGGTCTTTGACACTTGGTATGAGTTGGTTATATTATACTTTGGTAATTTATATGAATGGGATATATTATTCACCAGGGTTTAGATCACTTTTGGGATTAACATCTGGGTCTGTCTTTTCATAGTTTCAATCATTCCTTAAAGATTTGATTTGGTCCAGGCTCTCATGGACAGAACACTGGCTACACAATGTGATGGAAATCAGGATTCCACCAGTCAGACATGTTTTGAGAAGCCAGGAGATATTGGATTGTTGATCACAAATGTTTGATATTCAAGGATTTTGATGCTGGAGGTTTTAACATGGTGCAGTGAGGCATGTCCCCCATCCCCACAAGATTTGCGCCCATATTATATGAACAGACCTTTATATAACAATAAGTTGGCTTAACATGACTTACTAAGTACATACAGCACTGGGATTAGGTGTTCAGAATAACTTGACATATATCTATTTCACTAATTACAACTCATACTGTAACTATTCGTAAGGTTACCTTTTATTATTCAGTTTGCTGCGGTTTTCTGTTCTTATTACGCTGAATCTAATTTCACTATTCAGGGAATTTAAAGTGCGGTTTTCTCTTCCTCGTTACGCTAAAGCTAATTTGGTTATTCTCTAATAATCTCCCGTATCAGCTGAAATTTCTGTTTCCCATCAGCTCTTAAAGACAGCGATCTGGTTTCATTTAATTATGTATGCGGACTCAATTCACCTATCTGAGAGTGAAAATGAAGTGAAATTTGATCTATTTAATTTGCTCCTCCACCAGGAGGCTTGTACCTAGCGAATCTTCCAAGAGAGCGGCTTTGTATGAATCATCGTTGTGCCTTGGGGTGACCAGATCGCATATAAACAAACAGTTTGAACATTGGTAAATGCAAATGTAGGCATCATGTTGAGAGACTCCTGAGGTTTCTAGCATTTTGTCGCCTTTTGGAGAAATTTTTTAATGTCAATGTCCCATTCATGGCAAGTTGATCGTCTTTATCTTATCAATGTCTTGAGGCATTTCAAAATTTTCTAATAGCCTATGGAGTTTCAATTAGCCCATTGGCTTCACATGACAAAAATACAAAGGAGGTATTTTCCAAGGTTGGGCTATAATGTATGGTGACAAGAAACAGTTAATATAGATCTTAAAATAATTTACCGATCATAGAATAAGTCACCAAATTTGAAACATGGTATTTTGTGTTAGGCTTGATGTCAGTAAAAAGAAATATATTTTTTAATATTTTTGAATTTTTGATTTTTTTAAATGTTTGACCTAAATTCCCTGGCCACTCAGCAAGTGAGGAGGTCACTTACCTATTAACAAAATCTTTAATTGTACTTGTAGTGCTATTGTATAGTAGGCCTATAGACATTCAATTAAAACACAAAACTGAAACTCCTAAACATCATAATGCACTATTCACAATAAAGTTTCTGTTCTTTTGTGCATATAGGCAACAATTTATTCCTTAAATTCAAAACCAAGTTAATCTAGATAGAAATTTGATAATCTTGAGGCATTTTAAGCACTTTAGAAATGGCCTGTAGGTAAAAACTCCAATTGAGAAGTGATCATGATATTGTGTGAGTGACAGTATCAATGGCTATAGGAGGAGTGTGTGTAGGGATCTATTTAATACTACAGTTTACAGCATATTAATAACTTTAGGAAGATAGTTAAGCAGTCACTTAGTTAATGTAGGACAGTTTAATCTTTGACCATCTTTGATCCAACTGTGTCTGTTGTAGAGTGCTATTTTTTCAAGACAAATGTTGACATGGCCAAACATTCCAAATAAATTGCAACAAGCAAATATTCTTTAATTAGCTTTATTTACAGTGCTTACTTATACTGCTCTTGCTGAACAGCCATTTAGCATATTATTACTTACTAGCTTAAGTATGAGAAACAAAATGGTCACGTTCATCTCTAACTAGGTGTTACCACCATGACCAATGACCTTGCAAATATAACCACCTTAGTATCTTCAATATATATTGGCTACAACCTTTTCTCAAATGCTTTATACAGAAAATCATGTATTTATGTGCACACTTACTGTATTTGTACAATTTCATGCACATGATTACACATTCCATGCTGCCTGTAACTGTGCAACCTGCTGTGCCAAATATGTCCCTTGATTTCATGCTTCAATTCTAACCATACCTGAACAGACATCGAGTTGACTAATAATTACTCTTTCAGAGTTTGAAGACCACTAATTCTTCGGGGAGAGTTTCTTCAATTTATTGTTTGTTCACTCTTTTCTTCATGGTTAATCTGATATTGTCTATGAGTAATACTAAGAGCATACTTCGGGGTATCTCTGGCAATAAATATGAGTCATGGTTTGTTCTCTTTACCAATTATTGTCTCTACGGATGTCATTGATCCTCAAAATGTCTTTGTTTCTGATGCGTCCGTGACTGTCAGGAAGTGGCGGGGTTCATTGCCAAAGCGCAATTTCATTTGCAGGCATTGATACTTTTTCGTAAACCTCTGGCAGAGAGAGAGCGGTAAAGAAATTATTATGATAGCAGGTAGCTGAGGGGAAAATGTGCATTATGTTAATTTAGTTATAAATAGTAGATGCAGTCAATAAGGAGTGTACTGAAACCTATGGATGTATAGTGGCAATGCTATCTGGATGAAGCTATGAAATTGACTCAATCACAATAAATTGATAGTTTGACATTTTGTTTGTGGATGTACAGTATGCCCTCTTTGGGATGCCATTCGAACAGCTAACCTTACTATAAAATTCCATAGAAATTTTTACATTATTTAACTTGATGATTTTTCTTACAAAATGGCTGAATTGTACTGGTCAGAGCTGATAAATGTTTGTCTTGGGACTGTTTTAGATACCTTCCAAGGTTTCTTCCAGTGTTGAACTCTATCTCATTGCTGGCTACTAGGAAGGGGGAGGATATAGCAGTAGAGATTCTAAACTGCTCTATGTTGGATGTGCTGGCAGGGTACTATGTCAATTAATTCTGAGAGACCTCAGTCAATAACAACCATACAAAACACAGGCTGAAAATAATCCTTTCCTCTTGGGGGCCTCTCTGGACATGAACTAGAAACAAGTCTGCTATTTTTTATTTTACTCAAAATAAATATCTGGTTTGGCTTTGAGTCTGTCAGGACACACCACCACAGCTGTTGAAAGTGACATTTAATCTCTGCTAGAAGAATGTCAATGGCTATCCACTGGGCTTAAAGCAGGGAAATCTGAAATTAAAGAAGGGAAACAAATTTTACAGATATAAATGTTTGAATATAAATAAAAAAGTGCGGTCAAGTGAGTTTTTCCTCCCAAAGTAGCTGTAATAAAACAAGAAACTTCACTCGTTATTCTTTTCTATGTTCATATAAATAATAATGAAATTTTGAAATTTGTGAACAACACTCTGTGTCAGATATGTCAAGAAATTATCCAAGAGTACCTTGCTTGTTTGGGATTGTTTTCTGGCCTGAACCCCCCCCCCCTCGAGAAGTGTGGTGGTTGCGCCCCTGTGCATGAGGCATTTTCCTCTCCTTTTCTACATGGATAAGGTTGATTGTTGTAATCGGAATTGATTATAGTCACTCGATAAATGGTGTTCTGCAAAATTTCACGATCGGAACCCATGCTTTGAGTTGTAGTGTAAGGTGGGTTGAGCAGTCTTGTCCCCTGCTATGAGGAAGTAACTATAGTATGTACCGTTTCCTTTATTATCGATTTTGTTCTTCTCAACAAATTTTCATTTAGTGACCAACGCAGGGCAAATTTATTATAGTAGGGAAAGTCATTAATGGTAGACTTAAAATAGCGATGTAAAAAGCAATCTTTGTCTTTGCTTATCACTTTCTCCTTTAAGTAATATCTCTCTTCAGTACTATTCCAGTAAGTCTACACAAAAGTAAGCATATAGTCCCTATACTATTACAGGCTAAATCATGGAGTATTCAGTGACTGTTTTAATATGCCCCCAAGGGAAGTTCAGCATGGGGTATGTCTGTTGAGATCTAGTTTGCATGCAGAGTGTAGGATCATGGTGAGTTACAACACCACAGTAATAATATCTCTAGAGTAGGCTTGTGACTTGCTGATTAGTGGCAACTGCAGCTTAAAGCAGCCACATGTTTGCTTTGTTCTCGACATGGACATCGGTTCAATTAAATGGGATGGGGAAGGGGATGGGGGGGGAGGGTTGCATCCATTCCCATGAATTACATCTTTCACAAAAGTTAACACCGTGCAGTATAATATTTCAGGAATATGCTTATGTGACATGCTGATCAACTGCGGCTTAAAACAAGCCTATGTTTGCTTTCTTCTGAGCAGAGATTCAGCAATGTAGAGGTGGGGGGATGCATAATTACACAGTAATTACATCTTGCACATAATATTAACACCAATGTCTCAATATCTCTGGAGTAGACTTACTGCAGTGACCCTGTCCCTGTGTATGCTTTGTTCTGTGTAAATACAGCAAATATATTTTCAGAAGTGGGTAGGTAGTTAATTACACATCAGTTACATCAGTTTACATGAGTAAAGCAGTAATCAGGCGTCCCACTATCTAAGAGTAGCCCCACCATTGGTTGGCGCGAATTGTAATAGAAAATTTTATGCTATCATTCGCACTAGTAAAAAAACAAGACTGCGGTGGGATTTCTTTTGTTTTTGTTTCTGTTATTTTTTACCACTACTTGAAAATCCAGGTGGGATGCTTGGGATTCGCAAGCATCCCACCATTGAAGTGGGATGAATCCCACAGTTTGGCAACAGATGTTTTTAACTGGTTAGTTGTATTACATGTAAACTAAAGCTTTTCCTAAACATTTGACCTTTCTGAGAAATAAGGCTCTTATTCAGCAGTATTTGTGTATCACACTAAATTTACAATTCATGTTCGTGAGATGACTGTGACTCAACAAATAATTAATAAAAGTTAAAATCAAAGTCATTGCACTGATTGCACTAGTCTTGAATTTGTAGTTCATCAAAAACAAATTTTTGTGGTTTGATAATTTTGTTATGAAATTAATAAGCTTTAATATGACTCTGAATTCAATTATGCTGTGTTTGGATGAGTCACAGCATTACAAAGACAGCACTGCTTAAACCTTACCTGTCACTCTTTGTGTCATAAAATTTGTCTAAAAATAGAAAAGTTTAGTTTCAAAATAACAAAATCCAAAATGAAAGGAGACTTGTTGATATTTGTTGGCAGTGGATCTATGGTGCTGGACTGATGATATCTCAAAGATCCACGAATCTACATAGTACCAAGTAAAGTTTACAGTTCTTGAGATAAATCATGGCTCCCAGCAGGAGTCCAGTACCATGGATTCAAGTGATTTTTAGCTTTGACAGACGCTATTGTGCCTAAGGCTCCTTGGAGAAATGATTGACATTGGGTGACTGGTGCTAAGACCTGAACCAATTGGACATCATCCAGCTTCTTCACCTACTCTCTTCCCTTTCTTGATCCTTTGAGAGCAGGTTTCTTAACCCTGCCTGTACCAAACCGTCGGCCGGAAATCTAGAATTTGCATGGTTCGAGGCATCATCCGTAGGCTGTTGATTAGCATAGCAATTATTGGACTTCTCTGTCGGTCTGCTCGAACCGGGTTACTACTTTAAGTTTTGAGCTGATGTAAAACCTGTAAATTTTAACGCAGTTACAAAATTCCCTATATCCTAATACACAATTGCGCACATGATCGGCAAATGCATCTGGCATAAAATGGCACCCTTCTTCCACCGTAGTCTCCTGGACAGCTGTAGGCAAGCAGTGCCCTCACCTGGCCTAAGATTTTTGCCATTTAGTTCACGCATGTGTGTTTTTACTACAGAGATGATTTTCTTTCAAATTTTGTAACTCGAATCATCATTTACAAGCATTATGATTGAAACCAAGTTTTGTTGACTACAAGTAGGATTAATTAAGTAACACTGATTCACAGCGCTTATTAGTACTTACCCTGCTCACATCTATATTGCATATTCTTACCTAGCTAGCCTATTTACGGAAGGAAGAATGGGCACACTCCCTACTATTATGGGTCATCGCACCATTACCCATAATGCCATAGACGCCATCTTTCTTCCTTCCGCTAAATGGAATCATGGGAAAATTCTACGTCGGAAAATATGATATTTCCTTGGAAATTTTACCGTGGTTTTTCCTTGAATTTGGATTTTTAGGATCTCCTAACTTCGTACCTTGCATGGACCGTGAGAAGTTGAGGATTAATTAAGTAACACTGCTTTGGTAGATGTGCCGAACTGTTTTGGTATTTGTAATGAATATTACTTAAAATGAGTAGGCAGGGCATAACAATTTTTCTTTGTCAATACATATTAATAACTGTATATTCAAATAATGTTATTTGCATTAATCAATCTGATTTGACTTGATGTACACAGACAATTGGCTTTATTTTATAAGTTGCTATTACCACTATCCTTTATAGTGTTTTATAAGTTAAATTATGCTTAATTGATTCCTTGCTAGAGGCAAAAGGAATCTATGCAATCATGATGGTGTGTGTGTGTATGTGTGTGTGTGTATGTGATGCCCAGCTTGTAATCAAGCTATTACTCAATAAGGCAACAGTGGATTAGTATCATACTTGGTGTGTAGGTCTGCCATAGTGAACAGAAGAATGCTTTTTCGATTTTAGTAGAGGTTGAAGGTCATTTAAGGTCAAGGGTAGTCAAATACTAAATGTCTTTCAAGCTAACCCAGCATTGCCAACTTGGATGAAACTCATAATTTGGTATGTTGGTCTGAGTGGTCTCCCATAGTGAGTAGAAGAAATTGTTTGATTTAGTTGAGGTCAAAGGTCAATTAAAGTCAACAGAAGTCAAACACTGAATTTAAGTTTGTAATCAGGCAAACTCAACAGGTACATACATGTAGCTTACCTTTAGTAAGTAGAAGAACGCTTTCGATTTTAGTTTCGGTTGAAGGTCAACAGAGGTAATTGGGAAAACTCAACAATACCAACTTGGATAAACCTCATGTTTGGTATATAGAGCTCTTCCTTTAGTGAGTAGAAGAACACTTTCGATTTTAGTTTCGGTTGAAGTTCATTTTAGGTCAACAGAGGTCAAACACTGAAAACCTTGTAATCGGGCAAACTCAAAATGCCAACTTGGATAAATGTCATATTTGGTACATAGCTTACCTTTACTGAAAATCTTGTGATCAAGAAAACTCAACAATGCTAACTAGTTGGTACGTAGATCACTTTTAGTGAGAAGAAGAATTATATCAATCTTAGTACAGTAGAAATCAAAGGTCAATGGAGGTCAAAGACTGAAAATATTTTAATTAGGCTAATTCAATACCTACCTATGTTTGAATCCAATGGTGAGTAGAATTAACAGCTGATCAGTGCTATATACAATTCCAATTTATCCCAGTACCGTACTATAATTTGGCCATTTTAAAAAGCAAGGACAGGGGGACAATGGGATCTTATTGCAGACTTGCATTCTTGTTCCATTAATGCTTCAAATTTGTTGGTATTCTTGTTAAAGCATATTTAATTTTATTCTGTATTCTGCTGTGACAATGCTTGAATAGTTTATCCAGGCCTACGTAGCCAAAACAAGGTGTGCTGATGCATGTGGCACACCCACCACACAATATATGTATGTCCACAAATCCAAACAAATGAGACACCATTTATGATTTTACCATTATAAGCAGTGTATTGCCATACAAGTGTCAAACCGAATTACCAATTTCTTGATCATAGGCCACATTTCCTGATCATGGGCCAAATTTCCTGATCATGGGCCAAATTCCACATTGAAGGATATAGCCTATAGGGACTCCAATTAATTACATGTAATTGAGTGCAGTGTACAATTACATGTAATATTTTGACACTATACTATATATATACAGTATGTTTATCACTGTGCTTTTACCAGAACTGGCCAGACCGAGGAGTATTTGGATACTTGGATAAGTCGGATAATAGAGGATCACTTAATAAAACCTTGATTTTATGCATTTATTTGTGGTACACTGAATCATCCATCTTTGTTATGATTACAATAAAGAATATGCAATTTAAAATAGCTGTGTCTCTGTGCCATTTCTTATCAATGAATGAAATAATAATAATAATTGTAGCATTTTTTACGCTCCCATGTGAAGTATTAAAAATAGATGTGTATATTACAGTGGTTTCTTTGAATGGACACACCATTTCGATGTAAAAGAGGAATTAATGATACATCAATATAGCATGGTCCAACTTTAATACTGACCTGATCTTAGAAAGGAAAAGTTGGTCACATTCATCTCAATTCAGGTTGTCACAACTGTGACCCATGATGCCTGATTATGTCCATGCCTTGATCCCTTTCACAGGATATTACAAGGATTACTGTACCATCTATTGCATCAGCAAGATTTGACCAATAATAAATCATTGGTCAAAGCTACTGACATATGTATATCAAGTCAGAAATAATGGTAGTTTTGCAAAGTAAAACCTGTAGTGTATGATAAGTTAAAACCTTATATTTATATTGCTCTAAAAAAATATATATTATTGAATTTTAGTGAAAAGTCTGATTCGGTGTTAGGATTTAACTGGTGTACATGTATGCATTACATGCAGTTACCTTAAATATGACAAGATTTTTCTTTCAAATTTTGTTACTTGAACCATCATTTACAAATATGACATTCATTCAACTAATTGAAACCAAGTTGTGTTGAGTGCTGACTACAAGTAGGACTAACGTAACACTGCTTTGGTAGATGTGCCATACTGTTTTTGGTATTTGTAACTCTATAGTAGAGAATAAAATAGCAAATATCATACTTTGCACATAGGTCCCAATACCGATTACACCCCTTGAAATATCACAATGGACCATGGGGGGTTGATGGATTACAGATTGGAAACAACTGATCTTTTAAGCAATTGTCTTATTGTCTACCCCACTTTCACATTCTTGACATTTTCAGTCAAATTTTGGGTGTGCTTTTGAGTGTAATGTACTGTTTGGATGCGCCAGATGTATATTCTACCAGCATGATATCTGAAAGAATGACAGCGTCGATCACCCAGTCCCTTGGGTATATATTAATTCCAGTACTATCGTGCAGAGTACCTAACTTTTAGGGTATAATATAGAACCTTACACAGAACCTCTTGATCAATTTCCAAGGACGTGTGAATTTCGGAAGCCAGATTGATAAGTTTTTGTCTGGGAAACTCATTTGAAACTACCTTGTATATACATGTAAAAGCTTTTCAGGACAGCTTGGGACATGAACAAATGTAAGGTTTTTACCTCTTTGCTTTCCATTTGGTTCATTACTGTCTTAGAACAAAACACTCTCTCTAAATTCTAATCCAGTCTAAGAAATAATATACTTGCTTAGCTAGAGAAGTAGGTCGAATAACAATATTTTTCATCAAAATATTGATATTTTTATCGCATTGCTTTATCGTTTGTTTTATTCTTAGTGAATGTCGTGAATGGAATTACAACATAATTACCATCTACATTTCTAACTACAACTGGCCCCACTAGACCAAAATCAATACTGACCAAAGACTAACTGATGCCATCATTTAACATCAATATCAGCTACCATCAGTATATACCACATGTCCAACCACAATTGGCATCTTCAAACCAAAATCAAAACTGTCACTGACTAATGACAATACTGGCTTACACCAAACCTGACTGTCACCACCACTATCTCCAACATCGGCTCCTACCAATTCAGATTAACACCAACACAAAACCACCAACATATCTAAACTCAACCATCAAAGACCAAAATCAACACTGACCAGTGACCAAGTACACAGAGTGCTGATTCTCTATGTCAAAACAGATTAACACCGCCACTAACACCGACATGGACTGGCATCAACCAAGACTAACACTATCTAATTTCAATTTGTGAATTGTTCCTAGATATAAAATAGGTCCTAGTTTGACATTTTCTTTCCAAATGTCATGTTTTTAAATTGTCCTTTTAAACAGAATCCGTGAAGAGAATGGACGAAAGAAGCAAGTTGCAGGGAATCCGTCCTCCTTG
>JAODAF010659271.1:0-12627 GCA_027574765.1 Molpadia intermedia
CTCCACAGGAAACGGAAATAGTTGAAAATGAAACTAAAGAATATACTTCCTTCATAGCTATATAGGCCATTATCGTTTCCTTTTCATTGTTGCAAAAACGGATCTATTCAGCATTGTTCAAATGTACAAGGTAGCAAATTAGGGAACTATGAACCTGTTTGATGCAAAGTTACAGTATATTCGAGGGCCAGCAATTAAGGCAATTTTTTGAGTCTGAGATATAATTGCTTCCAACTAATATCTGGTAATGTTGATATTGAATGTTTTAAAAATAAAAAAATACTCATGCATACCCATACTCCGGGGGAAATGGGGGTATGCATACCCCCACTGGGTTACCCTCCCAACTAATATCTGTTAATGTTGATATTGAATGTTTTAAGAAATACTCATTAATATAAAAATTTTCTAGGGGGGGGGGGTGAAAATGTTGGCCAACTTCATAAAACAAAATATATTTTATACACAGTTCAGGGGTTAAGTTTTCAGGGAGTATATTTCTTTCTATGACTAAATTAACCCAAGTTGTACTCAATATGGGTAACCAACATGCCAACTATGAGATTAATCCAAGTTGGCATCACATACATGCACACGACATCATGATTGCATAAATTCCTTCGGCAAGGAATCAAATATATACAGGATCCCCATAAATAAGTTCCACTGCTTATCCTTGTGAATTTTAATAAACAGAAAATTTAATAAAGGGAAATGCTCTAGTGGGAATTCTTTTGGCAAACTTTGCCAAACAAACTAATTTACACACCGTTCTTATTTTCCCATAAGAGGTGCCCATATAGTGCTGTCAAAGATTATTTCAGTGACCACTTTCACTTTTCTAAGGGTCAAAAATGGTAGATTGTAGATTCTTAATGCTGCAGAAGAGAAAATAAATATTAACATATTATTAGCCCTTTCACCTCTGTTTATTTGGTACTCATGGATCGAAACAAACTTTTATATATCTTAGCCAGAGCAGTTCAATACATGATTTATATTTAATACTTACAATTATACTTACACATGTATAATACAAAGACCAATAATATCGGTGTTTTCTAGGAAACATACCTTTTTACAGAAATGGTGAATTTGGTATGTTAATGTGCTTACAATCATCAATACAATTGAACATAGAAAAGAATAACGCAGAAAATAATGCAACTGCAGTTTCTGTTTGTATCGTACATAAACAAGAAAACATTCTTTTTAAACCGCAAGTTTAAGGAAGAAAGGGAATTTTACAATGAATAGTTAGTTGTTAAGTCTATATTTGGAAGTTTTTTATGTATAAAGTACGCTAAACGCTGGGATATTACAAAAGTATATAGACCTGTAATCTCTACACACACATTACCTACTGGGCATTGAGAAAACACATTTTGTTTTAACAATTTATTAATTTCAATCTATTGTCATTTATTACAATAATAGAACTAAGAACAAACGAACAGAAAGACAATTGTTTCTTAGCAGAAATGGAGCTAAGAGAAAAAGGAACTCTCCTTGAGTGAGAAGGGGGGGGGGGGGCATGAGCTGGTATATATCTATCTAGACGTCTGGCACCCTATTAGGTAGACATGCAAACAGGTAACAACATAGACTTGATTGTTTGAATATAATGTATTTCCTCATGTACAACAATGTACCGACAAATGCGATCACTCCCTACCATGTACCCAAATCAACCCATACAAGCTTTCTGTGGTTGGTAACTTTTTTACAACATAAGGATCCATTCTAATTTTTTCATCTCTTCTGTTCGTAACTGTTCGCTAAAACATCCTCTGAAGAAATTTCACCAGTAGGTGGGTCTATTTTCTTTACTAAAATTTAATTTAGCATCACAAAATATCATACTGTAGCTAGGTAAAGGGATAATTAGGATGCCAAAATACTTGCTGATACTACTAAAAGAGAGATTTGAACCTTCGTTCATCGCAATTAAAAAGATAATGAGACAGCCTCAACACATACACACATTGATATTACCGCACCTATAGGCTTGTTTTTTCTTCAAATATGAAGGAATATACATGTAGATAACTTTTGGCCATGGCATGTTGCCCTACTTGCTGTATGATAAACTCATGGTTTGTGGCATTGAATGGCACTTTATGGCGTTCATGAAATTGATACGCGAATTCAAATAATGCCATAAACCCCGACCTGCAATGATCCTGTTATCAAAGGATCACTACTATTTTAGCCCTAACTATCGTTGTGATTTGTGTGGCGCCACCAATTGTGAATTATATTGTCGCACTGACCAAATATATTCCAGCAGTTGTATTGTAATGCTTACCATTTTTTAAACTACTTTGACCAATTGTAGACAATAAGATCACATTTGCAGTTAATAGCATCATAAACCAGTCATCTATCATGTATTCTGTTGTTTTTTTTTTGTTTTTTTTTGGGGGGGGGCTAAGTTTTTCTGGCCAGTCATTCACTATTCCCTCATAACTGTCTACATTGCTAGCCTTCATTAAAACCACTTATTTCTGCATTTCACACAAATGGATTGGCCAAAATTCTTATTAGTTAAATTATTTCCCCCTACAAGGAAACAAATCACATTTTTGGCTCACTAACAGTCCTCCTAAGGGCATTGTAGAATTTTGATGAATGTCTCCGAACCTGAATTATAATAACTCAGACTCAAGCTATTGTTCCCAATTTCACGACTTTGTTTGTAAACCAAAGTCTTACAAAAGAAAAGTTTTTGGTTACCATATCATTTAAGAATGCAATATAATTTATACTTATGCTTATGTTTTATATACATGCAAATGCTCCATGTAACATACCATTTACACATACGTGCATTGCTCATGAATAAAGAACATATTTTACATCATTCGTGCAAGTGATCTATTTATGTCATAGAGATAGATTTGTCTCCTTCACAATACTTCCATCACTATGCATTACTTTACATTCCACTCGGTGTTTCTCGCTATCCAGTATGACTTACTTGAAAAATATTTTGAAAACTGCCAGGACTTGATCGAAGTAAACATGTCCAAAGGACTTGAGAACCTATGTACCTTGTTGCATGGGTGCCTGACTAGGCTGGCAATTCCTGGAATTGTCCAACGGCTGACTATAATACTGCACCATCTAGGTATTGCTATTTTTCCAGGCTTGAAAAATATTTTTTATAATTTCCATGACTTTTGCATGACCAAAAGAAACATGTCTAGTGAACAAACAATCTGGAAACCATGGATATTTCTACTGCTGCTACATGGGCATCTAACAAGTCCTATAATTGACCAAAGGCTGTCCTTTGTTAAAAATAACTTTTAACCATGACCTACAGATCATGGCTCGGATAGGATGGTACTATCAATGACTCTAGATACAGCCTGAATCATGGGAGAAAGCAAACAAAATATGGATTGTTTAAGCACATTTTTTAATTCACTTTTTTATTGTTAGTAATCTTGCCGAACATCTGTTCATTAAATTTGCTCAATTGATCTGGTACAAATCTAGTCAGGCAGATAGGGCAGGTAGTTCTGTCGTTCACTCTCAGCTGACAATCAATACAAACTCTAAAACATAATTAATTAATCACAGTATCAATTAATAATTACACAAGACCTTCAATTAATTATTTTTTAATTAATATAATGAATTTCAATTATTAGTAAAATACTTTTTAATTTCAAAAAAAGTAGACAACATGTCTGAGTATTAATGAGCATCAAGTGAACAAAATCAAGAGACTTATTACGTGTAATTCTCTTCTCTGAAGAAATAACAATTTAAGGACAGTTAGGGGAATGCAGCACATTATTATGCCCAATCATATTTACATAACTTGTACTGTGCAAAACCTATATACATTTTGGAGTGTATTTGATATCAATAATTGCGCTACGTTTCAAAACCACTCCTTAGTATATTATAAATATTTAACACAGCACTTTCAGTGCTACTTTCATTAACAACTGCAGCATTCAAATAAATGCAGGTTGCATTCTAATTAAACCACCGATAATTGATAAGCATCTTTAGTGGGGAGAAACCTTCACTGGGGGTGGGGATGAATGATGGCTTCAGATGGAGGGTGAACCCATGTTTATATACCTTTAAACAATTCAATAACATGTTGGGGTCAGACAACGTGAAAATTATATTTATATTGACTACCCTTCTCTAAATTTGTTGCCATAAGTTACTCATGATATTATACAATATTGAAGCTGCATGGATAGAGGACAAAAGCGCAAATGATACACTAACAACAAACATAATGGAAAAGTGAGAAAATACCACTTCCTTTACTTTTTAATGAGTTGTACAGCCTGATGGACCACCCAAATGATGCCTGCAAGTGACCTTGTTTCCTAAACATATTCCACCCCATCAGACTATCTCATTAATGCATTCAACGATGCATTTGACACTCCGGAATACAAAATGAATTACACCATTCGAAGATTTGATAAACTGTCAAATTTGAAAAACAGTGCCATTTTGGCACACTGTTTTACATTGGGGCATTCCCTCCATTATGCCACCCATTTGAAGAACATTTTTTTATTGCAAACTTTGTGTAGGAAAACAGTCGACAGAGGGAATTGCCTTGTTTTCTTGCAGGATACCGGTTGGCAACCACTGGTGATGGATGATTTCTAAATGGGCCTGGTTGCAAAAAGTTATATTTGCTGCACTCCCCCTTTGAAGTGCTTATTGAAAATTAAACCAAAAATTTGCAACATGTACCATTTACTTGGCAAGAATTTAGAATGAATGAGCATTGATTTTGTACAGCAAATTTCCATTCAGAAGAAGTAGAAGAAGAAAAAAAAAATAATAATAAAGACTATGACGGTCTTAATCTGGCATTTACTACAGACATGAATTTGGTTTCCATAGAAACCAAGTTATCTAGAACAATCAGATACACATTGTTAACATTAGGCAGAGCTGTCGGTGATGTGCTGTTTGCTTCAATCAGCTGCCAGCAGCAAGTTGTCCTGGTCATCTCAGGGGAATAAATAAGAAAACAGACGACACGAATGATGCCACCTTTTAATTAGGCTTCGTTTTGACATGTACACAGTGACTAAACAAGAACACATAGAAATGTACTCCTGGGATGCCAAACCACGACTATAAAGCTTAGGCTCGAGTTTCCCACAGACATTATATGTTAGGTTTTCTTGCGATTAGTCTGATTCCTTGGTCATCCCAGGGAAATACATAAGAAAACACAATGCAACCTTTTAAAGAGCTCATGAATTCATACTTTCACCAAAATACTGACAACACATGAAGAGTCCTATAACCAATCCAGACATTTTGAACTTCCTTTCAAACTTACTTTTTGCTTCGATAACAAATGAACACCAAAATCTGACTCCCCTAGTCAGATTGGAACAATATTCGTAGCTTGATGACATCTAGCTTGACATGACATGATTTTGACAATGAAAATACATGGTTCGGCTTTATCCATAGGGGCCATATTCTCCAAATTCTGCTTATGATGAAACAGACGTTTACCTGTCAGATTCTTCATCAAGTTTTGATGTGAGTTTTTAGAGCAGACAATCTTTTACCACATCAATTCGAGCCGCTTGTCCAAGAGCCTCAAAATGTAGGCGTCATTGAAGAAGCTGGTAGGGCTGTGGGAGACATCCCTGACATTAGGGGAAATCGACTCAATAACGGTGATTGGTAGCCTTCATGATTTCATTTTAGATGATATACAACATTGGAATGCTTTTTTAAAGTTAATCAAGTTCATACGGGATGTAAGCTTTTATGAATTGTGACACTATTTCAATGCAATCACTGTGAACCAAAAGTAGTAGGCCTAAGCTACTAAAGGTAGTGTAATGTTTGGCTACCTGCTAATGTTGTACACACGAATGAGGCATATGCATAGCCTTCAGTTTGCAAACTTTCGTGTGGGCTACTACTATTACCGTATGATAAATATTAAACACAATGCACATGTACAGTAACTTGGCACGGCAAATGTCTTCTGCTGCATATCGCCGTGTGTGAATCATACAACAGGCCTAAGGCCTGACCTACTTGTTTTGAACAAAATAAACAGGTAAACCATACTAATGTGTTATGACCAAGTGAGGGACATATTGAAGGATTTATAATAAACATTTTGACAAATGAAATAACACACTAAGCTAATAGGATCCAACATTAGTAGCGGAAGGACAAACATTTTGTGACGGTCGTGGAATTCCGACCTCTGCCTCAGATTCTGGTAGAACAGGTGTTTTTACTTGTAGGATATTTTCCTGCTAGAACTTCTTTCCAGGAGTTTATGCCCATCAATTCTTCGATCGATAGCGCCGGATCATAAGTCATTTGTGAATTTGTTACTGCATATAACACTTTTGTTAATACTTAACTCTTCCAACTATTGACAGAATTGGAGCATCATAGGCGAGCATGTAATGTAGCTGTAGACCATACTCCAGGAATGCCAAGCCTTTGTTCATGATCACTTTATCAATGTCAAGCTTAGGCTTACTTTCCCATACACTTTATGTATTAGGATAAAAAATTAGAATGTTTCTCCCATAGCCACAAACTTGACATCTCTGATACTGTAACTAAGCGATACTAGGGAATACTTAATTCTTCCAACCATTGACAGAATGTAATGCATGACCATATTCCAGCAATGCCAAGTCTTCATTCATGATCACTTTCTCAATGTCAAGCTTAGGCTTAATTTCCCATACACTTCATGTATTAGGATATAAAATTAGAATGTTTCTCCCATAGCCACAAACTTGACATCTTTGCTACTCTAACTAAGCGATACTGGGGAATACTTCAGAATACGTCAGAATTGGAGCATCATAGACGAGCATTGTGGACCTTTCAAAGACTTTAAAATATTTTGTTAAAACTACTTCTTGTTGCCTTGACTGCCAAGACGATTCTAGACGTACACCAAGAACTATTATTTGTTAGGATAAACCCGGAAGAATAGAAATCAAAACCTGAGGGGCACTAGAGGAGTCTGCCCAGAGGATGTGGATATTGATGAGGTGAGGACACCATGATTTAGCAGTATTCTGACCTCAATTGCAACAACTACTTTTGTCTTTTCCCGAACCGTTGCCTGTTTCTAATTTTTGTCCGCCGCCTCCTCCGCCACTTTTTGGATCTTCATTTCTAGGCAATCTCTTTGCTGAAAGAAGGAAAGAAAAGACTGTTGAGTCCACAATGCCACAGATGAAATATAGATTAAAGTAGTGATGAGCCGATATCCAGATAACGGCAAACCCAGGTATCCAAGCCATTCTATTCCATTTCGGCTTCCGCCATATCAAACCCGTGAGCATCATGTCATTGACATGATAGGCAGCAGGCTCTATATATATAGCATGTACACAACAGTCACACAGTAAAACTACACGTGTTTGATCATTTACCCACATCGACATGCCCTTAACATTGTGCCGTAACTACAGCCTAACATTATAGATTGTTAGCGTGATGGCTTATCCTACCACAAAAACCGCCAACATGGAATATCACGGAATGGTTGATATCGTTCAGGGTGGACTCAGAAAATTTAAGGAAATAAAGTTTGTTGTGCGAAAAAACATTGGAAGAATAAAGTACTCTGAAATAATGCAAAACCGAAATACCATGCCACGATCAGATTTCCAAACCACAGATACTGTTTGTAGGATAGACGTTATACTGCATGTTTGTATGGCAAAATACAGTAATTTAGCCCACTTTAATTTTCGCCCAAATATGTTTTATGATTGCATAGAAGCCGTGTTCGTAATTGAAGCCACTTTACAGGCTATTATACTTTCACTAGGTGCAACTCGTAGAATGATTTCACGAGAACTGCACATAGGCAGATGTACCGATTGAATACCATTGTGACACATACTAATATGAAATGCTGAAGAACGTGTCTTAAATATATAACACGGACCAACAACTTTTTTTCTGATATTCCAACTTACAATTGGACAATGCTGACGAACAGATCTGTGTGCCAATTGGCATATTCTTCTGATATTCAAAATTGATAGACCTGTAAGTTACTGTATATATGACATTTTAATCCAATACACTTTTATAGAGTTAGACTCATTTAGATGGTTAGAAATGCTTATAATTCTTCTGATTAAACAAAATCTGTATAGCAGCTCATTGATATTCAGGTTAGAGATATAACCCAAAATGTTCTGGGACGCCAAGAAATCACACCAAACAATTGGAACATCCTCCACTGCAAAAGCTTAGGCTGAATTTTCAGTATTATATAGCTTGATAGGTTAGGTTTGTAAAGCAAATGTATGACCAGAATGTGGAGAGTAGAGGGTTTACATCGCATTGTCCCCTTGTTAGTGCAAAATACTAACTAAAAGTTCTTGTAAATACATGAATAATCGATTAGTTCACCATTTACAAACTTACAGCCGTATGTATTGCAGCAAAGAATTGTTCAATGTTATTCATGGCATGCAATTTCATTCAATTTTACTTCTGTATGTTTTATTCCTTGCAGAAGGCAAAAGGAATACTTATGTCATGTGTACTTATAATCAGGCCAACTCAAACGTGGTAACTTCTATGTACATCATACTTTATATGTAGGTCTTCCATATTGAGTACAAGAACCCTACTTAATTTAGTCAAGGTCAAATGTCATTTGAAGTCAACGGAGATCAAATTACAAAAAGTTTGTAATCAGGCTACGGTGGCTACCTCAATAATGCCAACTTGGATTATTCTCATAATTGGTGTGTAATTTCCTTACATTGAGTGCAGCAAGCACCGATGTTGTGTTTTGTACAGGTCATTTGAGGTCAACAGACTAAGTCAACTAAGTAAACAGACCGAGTTCAAAGTACAAAACACTCTGTAATCCCTGCCCAACACTGGACAAACAAGAATTTCTGGCATAGGTTAGCCTTGGCTATCTGTACGGTAGCGAACAACTTCCAATTTTAATGACTCAAAGCCTAGTGCGAAAGAACCATTATGACAGAGGAAAAACATCCACCTGCTTTATTTTATGTTGGCTAGATATAGCAGAAAGCAATTAGAGGGCACTGGTCATAGAATTCCAAAGCTTCAAGCAGCTAATTGAGTTGATGAAATGGAATAGAAATTCAACCTAGAACCTCAAATGTGCAGACAGAAATACGTGAAGGCACCAACGCCAATTTGTGGTACGGGTTTAACTCGTACGGGACATACAGCAAGGTCTCTAATGTAATCTTAAATTTGATGCCTACGAGTTATCAATGACTACGTTTGCATTATTCTGTTTAGCCTGTTGGTATATAAAATATAAAGACATGCATGCTCATAAAGGAGTATGGTATACATTAAGATAATATAAAATAATTATAAACTAATACTGTTCCATGGGCATATTTTTACGTGTATGCAACAAAGACAAACAACAAAGGTTGTTTATGACCATTTTTGACATTCTAAAATAATCTAAATAATTTAGTAACAACAAAGTATACCTCACATTCCTTTTCTAGAACTGTTAGTTAAATAAAGAGATTTTATATTTTTTTTTTCAATACTTTATTACTCAATTAGCTACTTTAAGTAAGGGCGAATATCTTTTTTCACTTACAATGGTGCAGCATAAGTCTCCCTGAAAAACATGTGGATGATCAAATATTACAGAGTCAGTTTACTGCCGATATCCAAAGTGCAATATCCAAATCCCAATAACAGAGCTATATCAACATGGGGTAAATTATAAAGTAGTGTCTTGGGGATAACCAGAATCGGCCAACAATTTAAATTCTCGGCATCCAAAAGTGTTTCTAAAAGTGGCATTCATAGCCTATATTAGCAAAGCAATTAACGGTAGCATTAACAGTTTGCCAAGTTACACATTTCATGACCGTTTTTTGGGGGGGTTGTAGAGAGTATATTTCCTTGTTTCTGTTTTCTATAAAATCTGTATCGCGATATCAGTCACATCAGCCCAACAATTACCAAAGACCTTAAGGCAAATTTTATGTCATAAATATGTCTCATACCAAATTAATGTATCCATGAACCACATGCGCATTATTAGTGAATACCGTATTCATTCCAATAGAAGCACACTGCGCTAGGATAAACACTAAACCATGCATGTTTATTAGGACTACTGATTTGCAAAACAGGTACAAGTAGCGACTATGTTTAGGGGACGGGAACACCCCCGATCGCGACAAAATGTCATGTCTTTACATGAGAATGTGAATTGCCGTTATTGTTACAACTGTGACTGAATGTAAACATTCCATGTGTTCTTGTTTTTGTAGTGAAAGCAGGTGTGACATATTTGCCACGATGGGGCCGCTGTTTCAAAGATTTTATAAACAAATTAGATTCCGAAACTTTTGATTTGTGTGAATTACATTACAAAAATGTTTATGTGCTTCTAGTAGGGCATGAGTTTCTATTAGAATGAATATGGTATTTTGTATTTTCCTTTCCAATTTTCCAGTTGGTAAAATTTGAATTTTTTTTCACTTACAATGGTGCAGTCTCTCTGAAAAACATGATCAAATATTACAGAGTCAGTTACCGCTAATATCCAAAGTGCAATATGCAAATACCAATAACCGAGCTATATCAACTTTGGGTAAATTATCAAGTAGTGTTAGCTTGGAAAAAACAGAATCGGCCAACAACCGTAATTATCTGCATCCGTCAGTGTTTGTAAAAGTGGTATTCATTGCCTATATTAGCAAAGCAACGACTATTTTTAGATTAATGGTAGCATTAACAGTTTGCCAAATTACATGTTTCATGACCATGCGAGCCGTGTGGCGATATAAAAAGATAGCGTTGTTTAACTTGTGAAAATGATGATTTATGATATACTAGCTTACAGATTCAAGAAAACAACTATTTTTTGTTGTAGAGAGTATATTATTCCTTTGTTTCTGTTTTCTATAAAATTGGTATCGTGATATCAGCCATAAGCAATACCAGTCACATTAGCCCAACACTATTACCAAATTAATGTATCCATCAACCACACAGCTTGGGATGAAAATAATGTGCATTATTATTAGTGAATACGTCTTCCAGATGGTAAAATTTGACTAAACAAAAACAAAAACTGACTAAACAAAATTTTAAAATCCAAATTATTGCCTGTTTCCCACTAAACTTGCAGAATGGGATTACAGAATAATAAGGCAGATTTCAATTCAATAATGGATTTTGCTTGTATTACGGCAACAATTTGCTCTTGGAGTAAGTCATTTTGGCTATTTTTTATTTTTAATTAAAGATTTAATTTAAATGTTGTCATTTGTATTCACGATCAACTAGAATGAAAATCTACTAAACTATTTTCATATTTTTTTTTATTGATTTGTTTATGAAAATCAACGATTCCGTGTTCTAACATCGATTCTGTGAAATTCCGGAAAACTATCAACCCTATTTAATAGTGTTGGGACGATATGACTGATATCGGTTCTGGTCGATATCCAATATTGCCTTCCCAATATCGGGCCAATACAGATATTGTGGAAAGTTGTCAGAAATGCATTGTCCTCGTATATAGCAGAAATACAACAAATTATTATGTTTAGAATCGAGAAGCATACTTTATTTTCAGTCCTAGGCAACTAACAGTGTCAATCATCACTGTATTTTTTGTTTTTAAACCATAATACGACCTACATGGTCACAAAATAGCACGTAAATTAGGCCACCTACCGTTAGTTGTTTTAGTTAACGCATGTAAACAATCAAACTTTATTCTATGTATACATTATATTGCATTTATTTATCAGAATTTACATTAATTGTTAAATAGCAATCTTTATGGTTGGTTGATGGAAGTTTCGGGTATTGTTTAACTAGTACAAAATGTATCAAGAAAGATTTAAAAGACTAAATAAATTGTAACAATTGAAATAATCATGTGTTACATACTGCATCAGTTATCTAATATCCAACGTATTGAAACAGACCATGCTACAGTTTAACTCAACTGACAGACTGGCACAACCAGCTACATGGTCTAAGCACTGAGCAACCACAAGACACCTAAGTAGCATATTATCGCAATCTGTGATTGGCTCACTATTTTTCAGTGAGAACTAATTTTTCCCACATGGTGCCGATATTGCAAGTATCGGCCGATACCGCAAACAGATTATCGGCTCAACACTACTACTTATAACCAGTACATACCAATTGCTAAAAATAAGTCATTGACATTCATGGCAGTTTTCGCAGATGTTTCCATAAATAGTAAGCTCTTTTCTTCAGCGTAAGCTTGGGCCTCCTGTGTAGCAAAATAAGATATGTACATAATTAGAAACTATCAAACCTTGACTAATTATTAAAGGGAAAGAAAAACAAAACCAACCAAACAAAGGAGAAAGACGATACACTTGATATGTTGCCTCACTGGTAGTAGGCACTACTGTATGTGAGTTTACCTGTAAACTTTATCTGAATGTCCAACCCAACCTGAAACTTAGGGCTCAACCGATAATCGGATCGGACATCGGATCGGGCCGATATTTGGCAATATCGGCAAAATATCGGATCGGCAAAAATATGAAAACTTCATCTGCCGATGTTTTCAAATCACATTATATTGTATTCTTGATC